>JAHXMU010000265.1:270672-290588 GCA_019455685.1 Philornis downsi
ATTGTAGAAAATAAATGAAATGCACAGGGCCGGACCTGCGGTTAACACCCCCTATGACGGCAGTAAATAAATACGAGTAAATACAAATAAAATAAAAAAAATCCAAGTATTTAGTTCTTTGCAATGTTTAGCTCCGGGACAGTCGAAATAGTGTTTGTTCTATGGACGTCTATGTCAGTTGGCCATCCAGATCATGACTCTTCTTGGACATGAAAAATACTTGGATCACCGGAACGAAATCAACATAACCAAATCAACGCATCAAAATCATAAATATTGGCAGTTTCGCTCTAGCGAAATTCGATCGCAGTTATACAATACGGGATACAGACTACTAAAGCCATCTGTTGAAAAAATAATGGACTTTATGAGTTATTTATAAAGATTTAAATTTTAAATAAAACACAGATATTTAAAAAAAATCGTGAAACTTTAATATATCATAAAGTAGACAGAATGAGGTTATGTATGGAATAACACATCGGGCAGATGACCGATGAATTAGAATTAATGTTAAATATCGAGCCTACCAGTTGCACATTTTAGTAAGTGCGTGTTTAGCAATATGCAAAATATTTTTGTTGCCAACTTTAAGAGTAACGAAAATGTCTATTTTTATTTTTGATTTGCATGCCTTTAATTGAAATTACATGACAACAAGCTTAAACAGAAAAAAAATATTTTGTGTCCTCATTTGTTTTCATGCTTGTACTTGGGGTTTAATAGTTCAGTCCATTCAATTAAAACTTAACGTCAGGTATTATTGAGATCAAACAAATGCTTGATAGAATACAAATTGTTGCTATGTTTTCCTGTGCAGTGAACTGGCGATAATCTGTGCTAATAACTAATGTACGTTTGTCATGAGTGTCATGTTAAAAGTTTTCTGTATGACCTACATTTTAAACTTATTCTCTGCAAGAAATCAAAACTAATAAAATAATGTTTCTTGATCATTAAACTAAATGGCGCATAATTATTCTTTGGCCATGTGTTACAAAATAGACCATATATTTGTCTTTATGGTTGTTCAATATGTTAGCCATTTAGTAGTTATATACAAACATGAGCGAATCTAAAAATAAAGCATTTAATGGCAAGTATTAATATGGTCGAAAACTATCACTTCTAGGCAGATGTTAAGCTCTCCCATTCCGAACGAATGTGTACCAGTGTTAGACGGCTTCACTTTCCATGCTATCTTAAGTGCTTAATAGAAAGTCTCTGACTGAGTGTGGGGTCAATGAGTTATGACCTGTCTAAAGACGTAGTTATAAAAAACAGCCCTTAAATTTTGTATCGCTGTGTAAGCACTTTGTCAGAAATACTTTGAAAGGCATCTTTTATTTGGATCTGTCACAAAGAACCAGAACAAAAATTGCCTTATGGCAGTGACATTTTAATGCCGTTAAAATATTAGTTGGCGTTCGTAAATGTTTGCTCAGGCGATGGTTTTCGATTTTAGTTTAAAAACTTTAAAGTAAATTGTCAACTATTTTTATGGCGAACCCTCACAGATACCAATTGATTATATGAATTAAACGTACGTATATTTAATGGGTTATCCAAATAGGATGGGTCGAAATTGATAGTGTATGGTTGCCATGTTGTTTTATAGACGTCTATCAAATCTTTCGTTCAGTGATGGAATACACTGATGACAAGTCATCATGTCAAGTTACACAATTGGACACCACATGCTAATGAGAGAACTCGATTGTCAAAAATGACAAAGTAACGCCAGAAGATGAAGTCTGAAGGTATGCAGATGAAACCGAAGAACGAGAAAAAGGACTCTCGCCGACTTTGATTTGGCGAATTTTACATCAGAAATTGGATCTGCCCCAGCAGATCAAAGCTGATGATAACCGGAATTGCAAGACCCTAATTTGACCGAAAAGTCATCTTTATCGAAGATGAATATTTCTGAACGAATTGCTATATTAACAAACACAATTGGAATATACGAGACGTTACCATCTATCACAAGCTGCTACAATTTGGTGCAGATTTTAAGCCAGCGGCACCATACTTCTTCGAAAACGGCGTTGATAAGGCCATCACCATCAGTGGCGAAGGCTACAAATCAATGGTAATCAATTTGTATTGGCCCAAATTCATCAATATGTATGTAGACGACGTGTGGTTACAGCAGGAGTGCTCTACATGTCACACAGCGAAAGTTATTATGGTCATTCCACATGAACTCTTTGAGAGTATGGCTATTTCTCATAGAGCTGACGAGAATTGGGCTTTAAAATCCTGGTGGTTGCTACTCTATTTCAAATGGGGTTTCCTGAAGTCGCAGTTTTATGGTGATAAGCAGTAATCGACCGATGTACCCAAAATCAATAAAACCGAGACCATCGTTTATAGCACCCTTTCCACGTTGCGCAGTCACGCAAAAGATTTAATGGATCTTATATTCCAGATATAATGGCATACACACACAGGTTGTTTTATGCTATTTTAATATCGACCTGCCCTACTTCAAATAACTTTTAGAGTTAGACAAAGGTTTCCGAAGTGAAATCGTTATATCTTCATTCGAAGGAATGAATATGGATAATGTACCAGATATTTTTTTCCAAATCTGGTCCGGTCTAAAATTCCGTCAGATCTTAGCCAGGGTTACAAATGCCTTCCGACACCTACAAATCAAATTGCCCTATTTTTAGAAATTCAATTTTTAGATTTTCCTTCATCCAACATCCCTCTGCGTTGGTGCAAGGGTGAAGAGAACAACAGAAGCGGAAGGTTAAATTGTTATATTCGTTTCAACAAACGCTGTAAATTAACGCACAACCAATTTAATTTTGCTGAATTTTTCTGAATGTAACACAATTATATGAGAGATAGGAACTTGGAAGTATTTGGATCAAATTATGTCATTTGTGTAGGTTTGGCTCTCTAATCGACTTTTCCACATTTTTTCAAACCGAACAATACAATGCAATCAAGAAATGTTTAAGTTATCGCGGCCTAGAGCAGTACAAATTCAATTTTGATATGTCGGGCAATTTGTATAGCAGGTACTCGAATGGACACGGTAATATCTTATGTGTCAGATATGTCTGAGTGCGGAGCAACTGCTTGAAAGATATGAACCTAAAAGTATATAGTTTAATCGGCCTTTTTGTCAACTTCCTCAAATTTTACCAATTCAGCAATTGCAGGGAAGTAATTGAATTTTCGATAAATTTAGGCAATTTGTATGGGAGGTGCCAAAAGGAACGTGTCGAAAAAGGCCATTTACAATTCCTGACTACGATCTGATAAAGTTGTTAGACTGTGCCAAGTTTTAGGAAGTTTACGGCTGTTATGGTGTCTACTGGATGGACAGGCTGATGCTGTTCTACTAACTATCTATGACGTGAATTTGGTTACTTGGTACGTTAGACACCTCCTTCAGCACGATGCATTTCTGCCGTACCGAGGCAACGTTGCCGGTTTGATGGGATTTTAAGGAATTGATTCACTTTGAACTGCTTCCAATGAACAAAACTATAAATTCTGACGTCTATAGTTAAAATTGATAAAGCGCTGACAGGGAAGGAGGTCAAATCTACAAATGAAAAAGGCGTGATTTTCCACAACGACAAAAAATTTTGAAGCTTGGATGGGAAGTGATACCTTGTCCTCCACATAGTAGTTGTAACATGTCGTCTTCAGACTTTCATTTATTCTGGGGTCTGCACAATTTTTTGATATGAGATAAAAATCTAAAAAACTGACTTTTTTTTTTGACGAGTAGAATCATCGATAAAATTAATTAATTATTTGTATAAAAATCACTGCAAGAAAAAGAAAAGGAATTTACTTTTTTGCAAAGCCAGCAACTCATAATAACCCAAGTTCCTTATATTCATTGTAAAATATTTCTATCGACAAAATATCTTTCTGATACATTTTGATTAAATATTTTAGTGAAAAAATTAATAGAAGAAGATGAATATTTTGCCTAATAAAAAGAAAGTTCTACAAAATCTTAAATGCACTTCAGAAACCATGGCGTTAAAAGATAATTAGTAAAATATTGATCAGGTAGCTTAGGGCTAATCTGTGTTACAGCAGATATAAGGTTTTCACAAAATATCGAATAAATTTTGGCACAATTTAAATATATGGTTTTGAAAGTGAGTCATCGTCGAAGATCCTGAGAGTGAGATTGTCTAATTTTTTTTAATTTCCTCTCTACTTGACATGCAAGTGGCATGTTGAACTTAATGTTGAACAAACAACTCAGCAAAAGGCGCAATTTCCGATTTTTTTTTTTTTTTTTTTTGAGTTGACCTAACTTTAAACATTATCCAAATTGTGCCCATTTGATAGCAGAATGGTTTTCACATAATGTCATAAGTATTTCGAATAACTACAATCACAGCACTGATTTTTGTTAATAAAATCAAAGCTGCCACCAACCACAGTTTTCCACACCACAGAATAAATACGAGTGTAATTGATTGCTAAGAATCTGTATAAACGGATATGTGTTGTATGTTGTATGGAAATATTTACATCCCCTTTGGTTTCAAATTGCAAATGGGCGCTCTTTGATATAATACATCATTGCTATTGCTGTTCTACATGTATAGGTATATGCATATACATATATATGTACACTTACATATACTATATATATACATATGTTTATAGTATGCAAAGTAAAATAGCAAGCCAACCGATAATGAAAAACGCAATTGGTAGTTTAACTACACAATAACATCGTCCAGCTTCACTGCCACCTGTAACGTTCGGTGTTGTATGTCGCTGCGTCAATAACAACACTGATGTCAGCCGTTAATTATTATAAAGTGGCAGGTATGATAAACTTGTTGCTTTTGAGCTTTTTTGGTGATTTTCAAAAGTGCCACAATATCCTATCACCGACGAACTGGTTTTAATCCCAATCCGCTTATTTCCTCATATGCTTAAGGAATATTATGATAATGGTCATAACACGTTTTTCATTTGATTTGCAGGATTTGACCCTAAATAAATTAACGGGAGTAAAAGTGAATTATGCTAATACTACTAAAACTTGCAGAGCTTTTGCCACATTTACTCGAACTTAATTTTTAGATGGTTTCAGAAATATGAGGCCACCTATATTACCTTTTACCAGCTGCTGGCATAGAAAAACGGTACAATCAAAAACAAGTGAATAGGCCCCAATTAGGACGAACAAAACGTTATAACCGATCAAGAGTGGATACATCATTGCGCCTAATGAAAGACGGAAAGTTATATTCGCAAAGTCATATTTTAGTTGATCCAGAACGTACAGTAATTGTTTAATCAAATACAAATATAGACAGTTGCAGTTATATTACGATACTCTGTTTAAAAGTTTGATATTTTTGCTTTATAACATACTTTTAGTTGGCTGTGTTGCAGAAAACTTGTTGTACGTGATGGGTTTGAGTCCTGACACAACATTTATTTGAGCAGCAGTCACCTCGACGCGTCAGACCAACACTTCGAATCGACAAGTGTAGTTAAAGCTTCTCAAACTGACATTTGGAATTGTCGTTAAATTGTACACCCCATTGAGTTAATTTAAAAATAGAATGCGTGTGAGAAACTTACGCACATCTCATTCATAAAACGCAAGGACATTTTCTATCATATTTTTTCTTGGAATGGAATGTGTGTACTATTAGATTTGTTCACACTGCTCGTTCGGCCATTTCGGTGCCGTATTCAATCTAAGCAAACAGAAAACTGTCACAGAGTTAACGAATTAACGGTTCAAAGAGATTTTTTGCTGTGCGTTATTTAGTTTTGAAACATTTATACCCTCATCATTCAGCCGCGCTAAATTCGGTCGAATTTGATACACGTCCTTTCGGGCATCTTCCATAAAAACTGAGCGAGTTTTTGAAATTCAGTTGTTCCCTTAATTAATAATTCATATACCTCAGCAACCTAAATACAATTGACAAGAATTTATTCAACTTAATGTTATAAATTAGGGAATACAGCAGAAAATTTAATTTCGATAATTGCGTTAATTTGTATTGAAGTAACCAGACTAGGCAGGACAACGTCGCCCATATTCATCTTCGCAACTAAGTTTTCCCAGTGAACGATACGTGCCACATTTGTCTTAATTTAGTACGACTGATTGAAGAATATGATATGGTAGGAATATATGAATTAAACTGGCTGTTTGTATGGGATATCCCAGAATGGACGTGATAATTGATCGACCTTTCTTTAATTTTATAGAGAATTATAAAACAATCTAATGGCGAAAAATGTAGACTAATACAGATTACAAATTAGAAAGCGCACAAAAATGATGGCATTTTGGAAAATCGGCCTATTTGTATGGGGATATCAGAAGAGATTTTAATTTTGACCAGATTTGGTGCAATCATACGTGTTGTATATGTATGTAAGGATATATCAGCTATATGGACAGTTTGTACGAGAGGTGCCAGAGGGTATGGGCATGGGTTGTCGATCAATTTTTTCAAAATTTACCAAACATTATAAACAATTGTAATAGTATACGAATGCGTGGTTGCAGTGGAAAGCAGAATTTTCATTTGTTTGGGAGTTACCATAAGGCTTGGGTCGATACAGCGCATCTGCAATTGCCGGCTACGATTTGGGAAAATATAAGGCTGTGCCACGTTTGTGTTATTGTTGATCTTTAATTTAATATGATTTTGGTTCTTTATTCGGTTCAAAATCGTTTACCTATTAAAAATTTTTGAGAAGTCTAGTAAAGATTTGTGGCCAATATCGTGTGACTCATTTGGTCAAAAGATATTTGGTACTTCAGACGTTTTCTTCTGGTTCATAATGAATGAAAACTTCTTCTTCTTCTGGTTCAATAATGAAAACAGAATGAAACGCTCACAATTTTCTTTTACTTTCAATACAAATTAACACATTTTTCATATTTTTTGCTTCATATCTTTCACTTGTTATACTCAGTTCTAAGAATGAGAATGAACATTATTGCGTCGCCCCTTCTAGTAACTCCCATATAAGTAATCGATTTCGAACATTCATTCTTAGGTATTTTTATGCAGTCGTATAAAAACCACTAAAATTCGGAAAATGGACAGCATTGTTACGTTCTTTCTAATAGCAGCGAAACAAAATAACCGATTTTACGGAAATCAGTATTTCAGTATTTTTACTTAGCAGGCTGTATTAGCCTAAATCTTTGTCAATTCAATTGGTGGGCAATTCGTTGTAAACAATGAAATGAAATGAAATCGACCAAATAACCAAGCACTTCCGGCCAATTTAGCCTATATATTCTTAGCCTCATATCTTTTAAGCACTTGCGCTGAACTCAGTCAAATAATATGGTTTGGAAATGAGATCTGAGGTTTAAATTAATGGCCATCCCCACTTCCTTTCGGCTATCTCCCATACAAATTAATCGATTTCCGGAAATTTAATACTTCCGCTACAACCCATAATTCATAGGCTGCAATTTGCAATGCAAACATTGATTTATTTCAGAATAATCAATTTTTAGAACTTTCAAATTTATTTTTGAATTGCGATTGCCATAATTGTCCTGAATTGATAACCAGGCTAAGCAGTGGCACTTGTATTGACCATGTTTTTAGCAATTTGGCTGAAAGAATTTTTATTGATTCGGTTGGATGTTCATTGACTGATCACAATATAATATGCTGCAAGTTGAAAACCGATTATTTTTCAGATAACAATATTGAAATTCAAAAAAATCCATTGTGACTGTAATAAAGTTCATGAGTTCCTGCAAAATAATTTGATTGAATGTGAAAGAAATGATAATCCAGAAGAAATAACGGACAAGTTGATAAAATGTGTTAATGATGCTATTGACAATTCTACTAATTTATCAACAAGCAAGTTTAAATTAAGGTTTGAAATAGCACTTTGGATAAATAAAAACTTGCAAACTATAATTTTATTTAAACCGAAATTGTTGGCTAAACGTCGAAAGTCGAAGAGTAAAAAGTACGATAATTTGTTTAAGAGATTAGGTAGAGTTATTAAGAGTGCCTGTAGATGTTGTCGGAGTAATTATTTTTATAGGAATTGAAGAAGAATAGGAACGGATCACACCAAGTGTTGAAGGTTTATAAATGATATACTGGGGAGAGTACAAAAAAAAAAGATTTTGACCTAAAAACATCAGCAGGAACTTTGGTTTTTGACGATGAGGTTAAAGCAAACCTTTTGAAGCAGCATTTAATTGACGCTGTTAGTGAATTAAGAAGTCAGATACTGATATTACCATTGGATACATGGAATTATTGACGCACTTTAACCGCAACTGTAGATGACATTAAGGTAATAATTAATAATTTAAATTTAAAAAAGTCAACTGGTTGTGATAATATTCCTTCATTTCTAATGGTAAAATGCAGAGAGTTAATTTCACCCATTCTGTGTAATATATTTAAAAAAATGGTTGATATGTCAAGTTTTCCTGATTGTTTGAAAGTTAGCAAGATTGTTCCAATACCAAAAGTATCGAATGCTTCTGGAGCAAAAGATTTTCGTCCGATTGCCTTGCTCTCAATTATTGATAAAATCTTTGATAGGATAATTCATACAAAACTTTTAGCTTATTTTGGTGAGAACAATTACTTTTATAAATATCAATTTGGTTTCAAAAGAGGTTGTGGCACTGAAGAAGCGGTAGTAAATGTTGTTAACTTCATATGTAGTGGTTTGGATAATGGTTCAGTTGGTGTTTCAGGTATATTTCTTGATTTTACGAAGGCTTTTGATTTAGTTGATCACGAAATAATGCTTCTATGGAATAGTAGGAAAAGAGCTGGAATTACTTAAAGACTACTTGCAAAATAGGAAACAATTTGTGCAAGTAAACCGTTGTAAAAGTGAAATGGTAAATGTTGAATGTGGAGTACCACAAGGTAACTGTCTAGGGCCGTTATTATTTTCAAATTTTTGAATGATATTTGTAATTTGAACCTTGTTGGTAAAATATATATGTTTGCAGATGACGTTTGCCTTTTTTTTAACATGGAACGGGATATTGCCCTAATAGTTGAATGCGCTAGATTGAATAAAATTGTTCTGAATCCAAATAAAATTAATTTAATACGGTTTAGACCTCATGCCAATGTATTAAATACTTATTTTAGTATTCTAGTTGATGATAATATAATTGCTGAAACCCATGAAGTTAAGTACTTATGGATTACTTTGCAAAGTAATCCCTCTTGGGATTCACATAAAACCGAAATTAAATCAAAACTAGCACCGTCTACTGTTATGTTATACAAAATGAAATTCAAATTGAATGTGGAAACTAAAATATTAATTTATTAAGCCCTTATTCAAAGTCACCTAAATTACATGGCGTTAATATATGGTTGTTATGAAATCATTACAAACTATGCAGAATAAAGCACTGAAAACAATTTACAATTTATCAAATTTTCATTCAACTATATCTTTGTATGTCAATGTTTGTAAATCCTTATTGCCTATTTATGGACTTTATAAGCATCAATTACTCTTGTATGTTTTTATGAGTGGGAACAATTTTGGCTATCGTACCATTAGTTTTTCTCAGAACCAATCGTTTATATACGAGTTTACAAGAATCAACAAAATCTAAAAACACCTAGATGCAGATTAGAAACTGCTAAACAACGCATTGAATACATGGGTAGTTTTGAGTACAACAATTTACCCGCAAATATGAAAAGAATAAATAGAATATCACACTTCAAAAGTGAACTAAAAAGTTTCCTTTTACAGAACATTGAAACATGTATGTTTTGACATAATTTAATATACACTACATGTTTTTTTTGTCTCTTCTTTCATACATAATTATATTTTTAGTAATATTTAAATTTGTAATTACTTTGTACGTTTTTTGCCAACTTGCCTCTAATATGCCTAAAGGGCGCTAAGGCCATTTTTAATCTGATAAATATTTGTACATAAATTAATAAATAAAATACTTAATTTTTTGTCTTTTTAAGTTCATTGCATTGTAATGCAGTTGTAAAATTAGAAAAGATTGACTCGATAACTACGCGCCTTCTGGAATCTTTTATACAAGTTATCCACTTCAATCCATATATTCCTATATTCATATCTTCCTCCATTCGATACCACAAATTTAAATGTAATATGACGGGCATCAGACACAAAGTAAACTCAGTTCTGTAAATGAAATTGGAGACCATTCCCATACCAATTAGGATTCCACACTCATAAATTGACCACTATAACAAAAAAAGAAGTGGTCTCTCTATAATTTCGACATGGAGTACTTCAGAAATTTACAATTTTGCTCCATTTAATATGCTTTTGAGTCTGACAATTTTTTCGCAAGAAGCGATGTGCTATACTCTTCCGGCAAACATTAGACGTCGGGTGAAGGACTTGCATATAGGCAATTCAGCCAACAGATATTTTTTACGATTATTTTTTGTGCCTCAATTAAGATATAACACAACGCTTGATTTCGTTTTGTACAACTCTTGTTTGACACAGTCCCACATAAAAAAAACCTGGTTCAGTCAGGACAGGTGGAGTTTTTGGATTAATTTGTTTTGAATTTTCATTGGAGCTTCGCCATAATCGGTTTGGCTATGTGTGCAGTCGCTCCATCTTGCTGGAATCAAATGTCATTGAAAAGGATACGTCTTCTGAGCATTGCTATTGACATTGCTATTATGTTAAGAAACTGACTAGATTCACCGTGGCTACAAACCTAATCAGTCAAGTTGAAATTTGATTTTATCAATTTAGAGGCTATTAACAATAGGAATCGGCCGGCAATCGGCAGGAATGCCTAAAAAGTTTCACCATGGCAGAAAGCGGTTATAGCTCATACAAAATACGCAACCACATCGGAAAGCGAATGCGGTTTGTAGTCAGTAGCGTTTGCTCATCAAGATTTGGAAGAAAATTAACCCGAAATCAGCTTAAGAATGAACTCAAAATGTCCAGAAGAGATTTTGCCAAAGAAATACATATTCTATACATATTTTCCGATGTGGGAAATATTAACTTCGATCATCATCAGTGTATTATTATAGAACATAAAGAGTCTTAAACAGTTTTACATGAAGCTTATCCATGAATGCTTCTCTTTTTGATTTTTTGGCTATCTTCAATCATGGCAAAAATAAATTTCCACTAGCTTAATTCATGGATATCTGATCTTAGGAAACTGCTTAGTCTTAAAAGAGCTTTGGAGTATAAACTAGTCTCAGACGTAATTTTAAGAAGAGCAACTACGATAGATTCACTTAAGGACACATCGTAAGTGAACTCGTTATAGCAAATAGAAGCTTGGAAACTGTCATCATACTCTGGGGACTTGAATAAGTGATTGAATCTAACTAACTACACACAATTTCGACGTAACTAATAAATATGGAGATTGACCTTATTATGACTAAGGCTTTAGAGACTTTCGACAATGCGTTATTGTTCCTAACCCCGGGGGGAATGGAGAATGGAATGGAGATCGTAGCTGGAGATTGTAAATGAACTGGGTGGGGTCACCTCTTCCAGTACCTCCCTTCACTGAAATTCAAATCCTTCCTTTGTAATTTCTCTACTATATTGTTGTTCATTTATTGATCTTCAATTCTTTGTAAAACTTGAAAACAATCGGCAGGCCTTCTTATTGTCATATCTTTCGTTTTCAACTCGAATAGCTGTTGTAACTTGTAATATTGCTAAAATTGTAGCATTTGTTGTGATTTCAGTACAGAAACTAACAATGGGAAACTGTGCTGTGGAGACAGCCTTCGGTTCGATTGCTTCAAAAAGGAAGAAATTCTTAAATTTAGGGCAGTGCATTTCGATAGCACAGAAAAAATGATTTAGAAATCATAACCCCTCTTTGTTTAAAAAAAAATATTCGGATAGGTAGGCTCGAGCAGATTTCTCTTGTTTAACGAAGCTTTGTGTCAATTTGTGAATGACATGAAGTAATGGCAATTTCCTCTCGAATAATACCACAGCGTTCCTTCAATCGTAATACAAGCAGTAGTACCAAACATTCATTTTACTCGAACGTACTGAGAGAACTTGATGTAAGCGAATTTATAATCTCTATATTATTCCTCTCAATTATTCCGAAGCAGAAGATCTAAGAATCAGCTCAATATAATCCGATACAGAAAAATGAGCAATAATTTTTTAATCCATAAATTCATGTTATCGTCTAAATGGTATCTGGTGACATATACAGCGGTTTTTGAAGGAAGAGTCTGGAGAGAAGTTTATATCCAGAAATTTAACATTAAAATTCCTGTTTAGATACAGCTCCTGAAATGTTCCTGTTGGGGTCATAAGCCCCCAGGGGATGAACGTTTACACAGCCTATTAAGCGAGTATTTTCTTTGTTTTTCGAGACAAACAACTTTATTTTGTTATTGTTTACCATTACACATATTTTTGGTAATGCCTTCTTAATGTTGGAGAAGACTGCAGTAACATCTCACAGTCGTCTGCCAATAGTGTCTACATTGTTTGCATACGCGAGTAACATATGGCTTTTGTCAAAAAGGGTATCAGTCGTGTTAACTACAACTTTCCTCATAATCATCTCCAACAGCATGATGAAGAGGTTGTGCGATCGGAAGTCGCCCTATCTAAATTCTGTGTAGCATGACATGGCTTAATAAGATTTTCGCCGATCTCTACAGAACACTTCGTGTCACTCAGGGCGGTCTTACAAATACGTATAAGTTTCGCGGTACTGCCAAATACAGCTTGATAATCGATATAATTGCGACATACTCGTATACTAAAATATGTATGGCACCTTCCACTTTAAGAACACATATTCTTTAAAGTCTCAAGAAATTTTAAAGTAATACAAATAACGAGCGTCAATAACGCCCACTGTAGGACCCAAACAATCGATTCAGGAGAAATTCAAGTAACGAATGACGATAACTTTCAGTGTATCGCCAATATGACGAACCACGAATAATGAGCAAATGCCCCCACAGAAAACAATTGTATAAAAGTTTTTTTTACGTTTTTTTAAGGAAGACTTCGAAGAGAAGTTTATATCCAGAAATTTAATATTGAAATTCCTGTTTAGATACAGCTTCTGAAATGTTCCTGTGGGGGCCATAGGCCCCCAGGGGATGAACGTTTACACAGTCTATTAAGCGAGTATTTTCTTTGTTTTTCGAGACAAACAACTTTATTTTGTTATTGTTTACCATTACACATATTTTTGGTAATGCCTTCTTAATGTTGGAGAAGACTGCAGTAACATCTCACAGTCGTCTGCCAATAGTGTCTACATTGTTTGCATACGCGAGTAACATATGGCTTTTGTTAAAAATGGTATCAGTCGTATTAACCGCAACTTTCCTCATAATCATCTCCAACAGCATGATGAAGACGTTGTGCGATCGGAAGTCGCCCTATCTAAATTCTGTGTAGCATGACATGGCTTAATAAGATTTTCGCCGATCTCTACAGAACACTTCGTGTCACTCAGGGCCGTCTTACAAATACGTATAAGTTTCGCGGTACTGCCAAAGACAGCTTGATAATCGATATAATTGCGACATACTCGTATACTAAAATACAATCCTATCACTTGTACCGTCTATTCTAATAGGTATGGCACCTTCCACTTTAAGAACACATATTCTTTAAAGTCTCAAAAAATTTTAAAGTAATATAAATAACGAGCGTCAATAACGCCCACTGTAGGACCAAAACAATCGATTCAGGAGAAATTCAACGATAACGTCCAGTGTATCGCCAATATGACGAATCACGAATAACGAGCAAATGCCCCACAGAATACATTTGTGTATAAGTTTTTCTACGTTTTTTTAAGGAAGAGTTCGAAGAGAAGTTTATATTCAGAAATTTAACATTAGAATTCCTGTTTAGATACAGCTCCTGAAATGTTCCTGTGGGGACCATAAGCCAAAAATCATTATTTTAAATGGTGCAGTGTCCAACAGCTTGCAGTACCGCTAAGAACAAAAATGTACTTTTTAAAGTCCTTTATGACACAATATTATCAACAGTATTTATTCTCCTTGCGTCATGGCATCATGCAACATTAATAACCAGATATATGTCGTGTCCAATGACCCGCAATCGTGACGAAACCGGAAAGCCGGTAGTAATGGTGTCGGTGACATGACAAAAGCGAGGACATGCGACTAGCGACCAATCGTCAATTGTTTGCGAACAACAAAAGTTAATTGCGTGTTAATTGTTTTTAATTACACTTCGGACGTATAAGTGGGCACACAGGGTACGTTAAATATATAGACTTAAGTCGTTATTCCGCAACAACGCTTCAATTGCACCCTGTTTGTGCCTGTGTGTGTGTGTGTATATATACATGAGTTTGTTCATTAGTTGTAAGAATTTGAATTTCATGGCGAAAACAATAAAAAAAAAAATACTTAATGGCTACAATAAAACACACAAACAAAGTGGTTTACTGTGGATAAAAGTGATTTGAAAATATATAATCAAAGTGCTCAATTTTTAACGATTATTTCACTGAAACACGAAAAATCCAAAGTAAAGGTAAATTGCGAGAGGGCAAAAATCATGTTTTGTAAAATAATACAGACGTATATACATATTCAATTGGGTTCATGTTGTTATCATTTGTGCCCATTTCGTCCCAATTTATGGATGCGAGTCACACAGCTGGTTCTATTTTTCTAAAATGTACTTGTACAATAAACGCTTTCGAAAACGCAATTTGAAAAATTAATAAAATAAAGAGAAAATGCCATCACATATTTTCAAATAATCAAGAGGTAAGCTAAAGGGTAATCCAAATACAGATTCCATTTTAAGGGTGAACATAACTCAATTTCTTTTGGCATGTCACGGTCTTATTATAAACGGAAATCATTGCTATTTTTTATTGATTACGAGGTTACAGTGCAGAAATTAAGTGTCGATAAATCGATTTATTTATTATGTGGAAGACCACAGAATGACGCAGCTTCCACTTCCATTTCCAAAAACAATTTCATCAAGTGGTAATGTGATAAAAATGGTAATGTGAGCCAAATTTGATTGATTTTACACCACAATGAATCAAATTTTGCCTCCATTTGCTTGAGAGATACGAAGCTGAGAATATATGAATTAAATTGGTAGTTTATTTAGGAGATACTAAGAGGAGCTTGATCATTTTTTCCTAACTTTTACCAATCATTATAAAGCAAGACAATGAACGAAAATATAGCATAATAGATCCTACTAATTGGAAATTGGCGAGGAAAGAAGAAATTGGTAAAGTCAGAAAATTTACATCTGAAATACCAGAAGGGTTGTGGCGATGCGGCCCAGAGACTATTTCAGCAAATCTTTAATGGGCGCCAAATTTGATTTCAATTAGTGGAAATGATAGAGAGAAATAATCTTTTTCAAGTACCATAACGAAATACGGGTTATCCATTTAGCGGTTTTAAAACCGTCGGCTGTCAGTTGTTAAATCCTGTCATGTGAAGTGCTGTTTATTCAGTGAAAGGTTTTCCATTTACGAATATGGATCGTTTAGCAACCTAAGAACGCGTAAAGATAGTTAAAAATTACTACAAAATTGGTGATTTAAAAGCGGTCACCTTTCGTGCATTACGGGGTGACTATATTCGTCTTAAGCGGCCTATTGTACAAGGAATTGATAAGATTATAAAGAAATTTGAAGAAACTGGAAACGTTGCAGATGTGGCTCGGCCAGGTAATATACGACAGCCAAAAATATCGCTTCTGTTAGTGAAAGTGTGTCGGATAATCGGGATTTCAAAAAATTCGAATCCGAATTTCAGAAATTCTGAATAATCCAAAATTCAGAGAGTCATGGCCGCATGATAAGCGACTTTTTTTGACTTGCAATTGCAGATTATGAACTAGACGATTTGGGATTTCAACAAGACACAAACACAAACGATTTTGATTTTATTGAATGAGAAGTTTTCTGAAAGCGTAATTTCACGTTTTGGCGATATAAATTGGCCACCAAGATCAAGAGAATTGACGTTGTGAGACTTTTGTTGTGGGTGTACGTCAAAGACTGTGTTTATGAGGATAATCCGCAAACGTTGAAGCATTTGAAAACCAGCATTCGTTTAGTTATTGCTGAGGAAAGTGTGAAAAGTTGGTCGAAAATTATCTCAAAATGATCCACTGCCACCACCAATCTAGAGACGGTCATTTGAATGGCATTCTGTTTCGTGCATAGTGGCAAAGTCCAAGTATTAAAACAAAATAAAAGCTTCATAACTTTATGGGTGTCTTGTTTAACTTTACTTTTGAAACCGAAGAGTGGATAACCCTGTATAACGGGTAAAAATGTAGGTTTCTTCTTGGTACAATTAAGATGATACAGTGGAAGAAAATACTTTTGGAAAATTGTATAAAGGGAGGTACCATTGAAGGTCGATCAATATGGCCCATTTTCAATCCCTGGCCACCAACTGCAAATATATTAATCTGTGCGAGGTTTCATTAAATATCACATTATCAAATCCCTTTGATACCTTTCATACAATATGGCCCCTTTACAAAATTCATTTCAAAATTCAACTTTCCTCTTTAATACCAAATTCGCTGACCGCTTCGTAATGTTTAGTAAAATTTGGGAAGATCGATCGTGGAAAATCCGTAAACTCGGGTTACAATTTGCCCTAAAGCATATCGATAAGTTAACTAAATTTTGGAATTGTGTTATATTTACTGATAAGGGCAAATATAACATTTTCGAATTAAATCAATTATTTCTCCATAGTAAATCTGATAAGATTCGCAATAATATAAAGGCTTAACACTGTAGCCGAACTAAAATAACTATCAATGACAAAGTTATGTTTACACGGCATTATACCAGTTATCGAATATGTTCGCCAAAGTCAGTGAAGACACGAACCAATATATTTGGTTTGGGTTTGGTTTGATAAAGAAGAAATAAGCGATCACTACACATAATATCTGCAAGTAAATATTAGAACAAAATTCGAAGCCTTCTGTGGATAAATTAGGACTCGTACATCAATGGATTTTCAGCAGGACAACGATCGTAAACACACAGCGCACGTGGTACGAGATTGGTTTATATATTATGCTCCAAGCAACTCAATTCACCTCCTCCGTCGCCGAAGGACGATATAACCGATATAACCGATATAACGCACTACTTAGTAGCATCAATGCTAAGACGCTAAGCTGCTGTTACCGATGTCCAGGTTAGACCAACAAAATATTCGAAAAAAAACAAGCAAAAATTAGATCGTTTCTGTACACATTTTTAATTAAAATATTCATTTTGAAGCTGCTTTTCTCCCAAGAATTTGTTTATGTTTCTGTTTTTTTTTTTTTGTGCCTCTTAAATATACTTTCTTTATGTGAATAAACACACCTATTGAAGCACTAAATATTTCATTTAACATTTTCGTCATTGTCTTTGTTATTTCTCAGAAATGCCAGGTTTACACATGTCGGGCGGTTTGCGAACTCAATTCTGCAAATGATTTGGACTGCCTAGCCCCGCTCGTCAGGATACCACCACAAGCACAAATTGATCGAATATTACAAAATCCAATTGAGCCTCTATAACACACATGTTATAGTTTTGCTTCTTTTATTGTGTTAAAACACAATTCAGGTTATTTTCTAATTAAAAACCTATCGGTTCTGCAAACTCCTTCTGTTTACTTTCATATTTTTCAAAGATGCAAAAGGACGTTGGGTGAAGTTATATGTAAACATTAGTTCACCTGACTGAAATTTTTACATTGATTCCTATATAAAATGGTACACATCTTCAGGTGAAGGTATAAAAAACATTGGGAATGGAAAAAGCTGACGAACACCTAAATCGTATACATTCAAATCTGCTTGGAGGAATCAGTAACGATAAGAATGTATTTTATTTATAACAGAATCTTGTTGGAAATAAAGACAAATTTTAAAATCCTTAGGAAACACTTGTGTAAAAAAAAAAAACAAATTTCCTTCAATTCGATGAATGATATGCAGGGTGGTGCACGAATCGTGCTACAAACACAATGTTAATGTCAATAGGGATAGTTGTTTAAATATGTATATTGAAAGAGCTTTTTTTACCCAGAGTTGCGCCGAAGACGTATCGGTTTCAACAGCATTTGGTTCCAGCAAGCTGTAATAACTGCACATATAGCCAAACCGGTTATGACGGAGTTCCAATAAAAATTACCTAACAACTTAATATCCATGAACCCCACTTTCCGCTGGCCACCAAGGTCACTTGATTTTTATTGAGTTATATTAAGTAAGAGATGTACATAACAACACCAAAGAGTTTGACCGAATTGAAGCAGTCCATTAAAACAATAATTGAGGCGATCTCGACTTCAGTCCTTCAGGCCGCAATGTATAATTTTCTGATTAGGTGTCGCATATGCGTGAAAGTGCACGGAGGTAATTTACGGTCTATCATCTTCAAATTCTATTATTTAGTTACATAAAATCAAAATGGAATTTTCTATACACCAAAAAGCAAAAATGAAAGAAATACATTGTTTAAAAAAAAAATGATATGAATTTTCTATTGTAGCACTATTTGTGCGCCACCCTGCATGAGAGGGTGCTCACATTCAGCGGGCATTCGCAAGCATTCTATTTTTGGTCTCATTCTACGGTATCTCCACATTCCAAACGTCAGTTTGAGAAGCGTTTACTAGACTTGTCAATTACACGACTATTCGAAGTGTTTGTCAGACTTATCGAGGTGATCATTAAATAATGGTAGATGGTTGTGACGGAGTTTGAACAAACGATCAAGCGAACGATAATCGATATACTAAGCAACGCGTCACGATCGGTCAGTTTCAAATATCTTCCGAAACAAAGCGAATAATATCGAAAATGAAAAGAAATACCAATTAAAGAGCATGCTAATCTAATCACAGGGTAGAATTCGCTGAATATATCCACAAGCTTGAGCTTACTGCGAAATCCGAAAATAGTGTCAAGTCCAATATCGTAGTATGTTGGCAATGCAACCCTTACTTACTTTTTTCCACTGATTTTACGTCTTCTTGTCTCCAATTTGAACAATTTTTCTGAATTACAAAATAGTTTATAATTTTAGTGCTTTATCAAAAATTAAATACCTGAGGACAGACATAGAAAAACATTTCTCTTAGAGGTTAATGTAAGAGTTAATGAATTTTGCGCGTTATAAGTTATTTGCAATAAAGACTAACTACTCAAAATTTAAAACTTCAACAGCATGGGGATAGTTTTTGTGCCAAAGACGAACAAGGAAAAATGTCGAGGAATATCATGGCTGCCAAACATTTTCTAAAATGTACGGTATACGAGACAATCGCTATACGTTTGTACATATGAAAAGTGTGTATATTTTATATTTTTAGCCCCGATAAGTGCATTGCGACACCATCCGTTTGTAACAACACGGCTTCACCTGTCATTTTCAAAAGTGTCCAACAAATAGTCCTCCGCTTTTGCTAAGCTATATTTGCAATAGTTTTATATATATATATATATCCGGTACGCTGTCATATCATTAGAACGTTTTATATACGAAAATTCAATTTCCTCTGGCAAAGATTGAGCATCACTCCACTATAAGCAAGTACTATAAGTAACATTCTCCTTTAAGTTGGTTTCACATTCTATTTAGTTTATTTCATGTCATTGATGATTACTTACTAACACCACTTAAATGTACACCGACACAATCAAAGCCATATCCTTATATATTACTCGTTTTTGAAGTAATAGCAGCTCGCTTTCTGCTCTGGTTCTATGCTTTCTCATGCCATTTACTTTACTTTACTTTTTCTTGTTTTTATTATAAACATAACGCAGGAGAACAAACAAATAAAAAGCAAGGATCGTTGAACCTTATCCATAAGATTTGTGTTGCTACAGTAAATACGAAC
>JAHXMU010000265.1:290988-341151 GCA_019455685.1 Philornis downsi
AAATAAAATACACATTTTGTATTCCAAGTATATAAAACAATCTGTTCACAAGCAGCTTCCCTAAACATTACACTCATACATAAGAGCGTTAGTATGTTCACATTGCTACACATATTTATATATTCCTGTGTATTCCCCACTTGATATTGCATAGAGAATTGACTGCGACTTTAGCTTTTAATGTGCAGTTGTATGAATGTGGATTCTCACTATGATTTAAAGGCGAAAAATATTCAACTGAGAGTTACTTTTGATTTTCAGGCTGCAACCAAAAAATCGTTGGCTTTCCGTATATGGCAGTACCCATTGTAGTTAATATTTTATAGATATCAATTAAAAAAAAAACACGCATTTGTGATTATTCCATGAGAGGATATGGAATATGGATCGGTGCAATGTTGTGAAATTTAAATTTAAATATTTTTAAACATAGTGCATATCGTAACATTCAAAGACTTGAGAATTTGTCGGAAAACCCCCGAAATGATTAACTACGCACATGTGATTCAAAGTACTGATTAAAGTTTCATAACACCTACAAAACTTTGCCAGTTTGATTCTCTTTAGATTCGAAATTTTTACAAAAGGACTTGCGTATCTTCACCCAAGTTGCGAAAGAAAATATGTTATTAGATATATGAATAATGTAAATAATATCCAACACGAAAGTCTCTAAAGTACAATTAGTTAACAAAATATGTTCCATGACTACATAAATGCATTTGGCAATGTCCTTCTTTATGTCTGAGTGCTGGTTGGATGGTAAATCTCAATGGATCTTTTTAAAAGTTAGTACAGCTTAATATTTTACTATCAATTCAATTTTACTTCTGTTATCATCTATATAAACCGACCGATTTTTGAATTTAAATTATTCTCTGTAGCTCTTTATACGTAGACTTCCCTATGTTCTATTTTTATCGATTTGCTTACTAAAATTAACAACGCCTCTCTCGTAGAAATTGACGATACGACCACGTATTTTTAAGTTCATATTTTTTAATTAGTTGCAACGAATTTACTTTAGGTTTTGGTATTTATATAGCGTTATCGCAAACCTTTTTTCACGTCCCACACAAATAGACTGATTTTTTTAAATTCAGGCTTTCCTCCGGTGAGCAAAGTTCTAAGAATGGAATTGACTTCCTATAAAACTTAACCGACTTATAGAGATTTTACTTTTCCACTGTAATTAGCAATTCGCAAGCTGGATAACCACGTCTTTTCTAGTACCTTCCATACAAATTGCTTAGAATTGCACTAAATTCAATGTTATTTGGCAAGCATCAGGCAATTAGGAAACTTAACTTTACGATTGAAAATTAAGTGCATCACAATGCCACTAAAGATACCACTTACACAAACTGATTAATAGCAGTTGTTCCTCCGATTCAGAGTAATTCTAAAAAAATAGCGATTTACCACGACCCTTGTGGTGCCACTCACGCTTTCGAAACAACGCAAAAGGATATTGAGTGTAAATCAGTTCACCTGACTGAATATTTTTTACCGCTTCCTTTATAATATAGAGGGATAATCTTTCTGCTAAATATCATAAGAAGCTCTTCAGCGTTTTGACAAAGGCGGTGGTTAATTTTTCTCACATTTCGCTCTATCTCTTAACAGTTCGCATTACTTCAAATACGATCTATGGTGGTCTGTTTGCGATTTCTTCATTATAGCAACAACCTCGTCCTCTTTCGAGAGTTCGTTACCCCAAAACAATTTTCTTTTCGTCTAAATTTTGTTTAGTGTTAAGAAAAATAATTTAAGTTAACAAATATTGCACTGACATAGTCCATTTAACCATAGGCGTAACTCGTTTTTAACCCATTTTCATTCGCGTTGATCGGGAACGGGCACGACGAAAGATATCTTCTTATTTAGTGAATAAATCGCGATAGAAACTTCTACCGTTTGACACGGGCGATGGTACTCTTTGTCATGCTTTTGCTCGTTTGATCCCATATCAAATAAAATTTTGAGAATCTTCTCCCCCTTTTATGTGCTCACTCGAAACCGAAATTAAAATCGGAAATTCCGGTTTTTTGTTTGAAATCTGGATGGCCATTTTTCTAAAATTGAATAAGCGGTTTACAAGTTTGTATGCCTGGGTTAACCGTAGTTTTGAATAAGTTGTGAAAAAAATGTTAGAACGACTCTTTATTTATTGAATTCAATTTAAAATTTAGAGAAATGCCCAAATTTCATTTCGATGCGATCAGTACAATGACTTAGGTAATCGCCGTTCAATATTGGTAATAACAGTTGCCTAAAGGAAAATAATAATGTTGGTAATCAAAAAAATTGATTTTTCACTGTCAAACTTCGTATAAAAAATGACCAATGTTTCATCGGTGTGGGATGGAACAGAGAAATGCATTTCTTTGTTTTGATCGGATCATTTTCGGACTAATTTGATATATCATGGATTTTTATGATTCTATAACGAAAATAAAAAAATTCTATTGAAAATTTTATATTACTTGCAATGAACACACATTCCAAACTTGTTCCAAAACTAGACGACCTGACGTATAGATGGCGCCAGTAGTATGGGAAAAAAGTTAATTTGGCAACCTTATAAAACATATGTTTTAAGTTTCAAGGACGCCAAGTTGTTAAGTATTGTTATTTCAGCCATCAAAAGTAAAGATTTCTGTGAATTTGTGAACATGAAAAAACATGGCCACCATTATGTAATTCAATATTTCCGTTTGAAAGATCTCAATCCGAACAATATTAAACCAAGCTAGATTCTGGAGTCTGCTCCTTTGTTAGTGACTGTAAAATATTGGGTAGCAGAGTTTAAACGAGGCCGCACGAGCTGCCAAGATGAACACTGTAGTGGTCGACCAATTGAGGTGTCCATGCCCCAGACATGGTTAAGAAAATTCACAAAATGGTATTAGAAAATCATCAGCTGAAGTTTGGAAACCTCGGAATATTTTCTATTTCCGAACTTGAAAAAATGGCTCGGTGGTAAAAGATTTGACAAGAATGAAGAGGTGAAGCCTGCGCTTGATGCTTATTTTAAGGAGTTTTGACAGTTCTTACCATAAATACAGTATAGAAGCTATTGAATATCGTTAGAGAAAGTGAATCGAGCTAAAAGACATAACTTTGAAAAATAAAGAAAAATTTTCCCAAATTTTCCCAGACACAAAAAAGTCTTCTTTATTAGGTTGGCTAATTTTGGAACCATATATTAAATAAATTAATCACATCTAGGCAAAGTTCAGAAGTATATCACAAGACCAGAACTTTTTTATCGTTTCGAGTAGTTTGAATCTGAGATCTAGTTCTGTCATAAGAAAAAAAAAAAAAAAATTATATAATTTTGCCTGCCTGGACTACTTTCATAAAAGACTGTAGACCAAAGTTTGTTCTTCAGCCGAATAATTTATCGTCTTCTACTACTGTGCGACATTAGGATCGTATTAAAATTACAGCTAAACTATCCATTGACACAAGTTTAATTGTTCATCTAACAACTAACTAATATGCCCAGTGTGTCGCACACCGTGGGTAAGGCCTTCACGGCGAGACTCACGTTAAAACCCTCGTGGACTTCTGTTCATCTAACACTCTGTATAAATTGCAATTTAGTTTGATTTTCACTGTGCTCATTACACCATCCTCATTTTCATAGCAATCACATTTATATGCATTATTCTACGGTTTGTTCTGGTTTAGTCTGCTATTGTGCGACAAGGGCGATATCTGCACATACACATTTACAGAATAACACAGAATGTACATGCAAATCTGCCACAAGGTTTTATGTGTATGTTCGGTAGCTGATTTGGTTTGGTGGCTTTAAGATTGAAAATTGTTTTAGGATTTAAAACGGAAACCATTATGCGGCTTAATTAAGCTTTTCTCTCCTACTCTGATTTGTTCTTGGTTGCAGTCCAATATCAAAGGAAATTATAATTCGCAGAAACTGCAAGTAGAGCGATTAGAAATACAACGAAAGGAAGATGAGAAAATGCAGAATTATTGCTTTATCATTTAAAGTATAAAAATATGTAAACCATTTAACATCGCGTTCTTGGTAATGTCACTTGACAGTGCCAATTGTGGGGAAAATACGTCGGTCTCAGCAGAAAAACATCTCAAGTAGTATTCTTTAATATCGCATTGCTTGTGCAATGAAGCAATCCTTGCAGTTTAAACAATGGCCGGAGCAGCTGTCCCGAAATATTACCAACTTGAAGCCAATTTAGCAATCAAATAGCTTATGACATCATCCTCATTTTTTTGACAAGCGTTAGTCTGTTACGTTGTTTACAAGCCTACGGAAGCACATCGTTTTACGTAGTTGTTAAAAGAATTATCGAAATTGAATTCAAACGCTACGGCAGCATCAAAAAATATCATGCAGGTCATCCAAAAATGGAAAAAAAACAACAACACCGCCAAAGGTTCGAAAGTTGAAGGACAGAATTCAACTCAATTCACGACAAAGCCCAATTCAGATGGCAAAAAATTTCAGTGTGTCTACTCATAACATGGATCGCATATTGAAACATGAGCTATTATTGAAGGTCTATAAAATACAAAAAGTTCAAGATTTACTATCTGCAACGAAAGGCAGTTCGCCTAGTAAGAGCAAACATGTTAAAAGACTTGCCTATTTTAGCGGCGAAATGGAGAATTTGATTTTTTCTGATGAAAATTTGTTTAGTTTTCAGCAATATGCAAACAAACAAAACGTTTGTGTATGGTTAGAAAACAAATGAGAGAGAGAAAACAATGAACCACCAAATTGCTTTGCGAAAGCAAGCGCTTGCATCCGTGACAGTTTGGGCCTTTGTAACTGCCCGCTTTCATTGAACATAACGTAAAAATCAAAAAATCTGCTGTGAAAATGTTGGAACGATGCTTTTTACCTTAGACACGTAAACAGTTCGGTAGAAACCGTTTTATGTTTCAACAAGACTCGTGGTGCTCAACATTTTTTGCAAGAAAACATTACCTGCATCATTTCTTCACTCTTTAATCCCACTACGGGGGATTGATCGGGAGGTGTTCTTATTTCATATGAAAGAGAATAAGAAAAACGGGGGGTTAAAGAATTTATAATCCTATGGTTTTCATTTATTGACAAAGTTTTACCTTTTATTTGTGCGGTTTACAAAATGGAGATTATTTTACCAAACAGGGGCTTTAAACACTCAAATACGTAGTTTATATATCGGATGTCAAATGAGTACTGATACTTGGGCGACCGCTAGCTGAGAGTTAGAATACCGCTTTATTACACTGCTAGAACGGTTCTCCACCGTTCTTTTCTCTTTTCTTAACCGTGGTGGGCGTGTACTTAAAAATTAAAACTTACAACTATCAGGGCAAGGAAAACTGTGCACGTAAACAACTACAGTGGCCATCATATTTCCAATACTTAAATCCAATGGATTTTTTCCGTATGGTCCATTCTGGAGGCCATCACGGTACATTAAATTAAAATTAAAAAAAAATAAAATTTGCAATGTTTTTACGTTATACTAAAGTTTTTAAATTAAAATTGCAGCACTTCTAATTGGCAATAGTTCAAGCGTCGACCCTTGTAATATAGCTGACCGTTGTAACGTACTTATTGATGCCCTAATTCTATTCAATATCTAAGTTGAGACAAATGGAGTATCTGTTTTTATATCTATGAGAAATCTATTTCAAGATTTTATGATAAATATAGACGGAAATTAATTAATTAATTTTCAATTCCTCCAATTCAAGCCAACTTAGGCTACGGGGTGGAACAACAACGCACATTTTGCATTTGTTAGATATTATCAATATAATCTCTACTTTGTACTGAACAATTGAAACTTAGATGTGATCAAATAACGAGCTAATTTTAACATTTAGCCTAATGTGTGATATGTCCTTCTATGGAATACTTTGCATGCAAGTTTTTGTTAATTTATTGCAGGTACAGATCAACTACATAAAAACTAGCTTTTTTCCAAACAATGATTTAGAAAGCATGTTCAACAATTGATAAGTGCTATTCTTTCGTAAAGTGCAGCACGATAAAATTCGGCTCAGTACCTTCAGCCAAGTGAATTAGCTTTTTCAAAACAATAATTCGGAAATCATGCCTTGCAATTAATACATAAGTGCTACTTCTGCGTGACGTCTAGCGCAATAAAATTCGACACAGAAAATTCAGTTAGGTGAATTAGCTAACAAATATCTTCAATAAACGTCTTTTGCTTTGGTGCAAATGCTTGAACTAGTTGGAGCAAATACTGTAATTCACCTTTACTAGGCAAATTTTTGTGAGGTTATGTAAAGTCACCCTTCACATGTCGATAAATCAGAGTCAGATGCTGGCTTAGAAATCAATATTATACTACACACTATGAAATTCACATCGGAAAATTGATATAAAATTTGATTTTATAGATCACTTATCATATAATAATGGATAACATTTGAAATCAATTTTAAAAGAAAGATGATAAATTTTGACTCAAACATAAATTCGTTTCATTTTATCTATTTATTTTTAAATTATGAAAAAGCGACTAAACACAAAACGCTCCACAAAAAATTCTACATTCTCGCATAGGAATCTAAGGATTCCAATATACTCGTA
The DNA here is from genome assembly GCA_019455685.1 of Philornis downsi. Taxonomy (NCBI): domain Eukaryota; kingdom Metazoa; phylum Arthropoda; class Insecta; order Diptera; family Muscidae; genus Philornis; species Philornis downsi. Next base: position 297,596 of record JAHXMU010000265.1, read on the forward strand.
CATATGTTTGTTTACACACAAGCGCGTTTGTTACTTTTAATTCTTTGTTGACTTATTTGTTCTAATAGTACACAGGATTATATGAGTGCAAGTTAGAGATATGACAGGGTAATTTGCTCTCGTTTGGATGAAATAAAAGTTTGCTAAACTTTGGCATTTATTCATCTTCATTCTTCTAATTGATGTCATTATTTGTTTGTACTTGAAACAAATTTGTACAGAAATGTCGGTATATAAATTTATAATCATGCAGGCACGCATGTTGTCGTTTGTTAATTTCAAGCGGTTGTTAGTTTAAAGAAAATTTCATATTGCTTTGATGATATTATTGTGGTTTCTTCTTTAACAGATGTTAACATATGAACAATGTTAACAAAAACAATTTTAAATTTCAAATACCCTACGAATATATGGAGGATTGCCGTGAAAACTGAAATATATTAGTGGCTGGTCATAATATTCTACAAACATATTGTAGAGGAAAAAGCATCAGATATTGCAGAGAGCAAATATCCATTACCTTAAATTTATTTTGTTCATTAGGTCCTTTGAATAAATATTACTTTTAACTGACCATCAGAACCCCGAATAGTAGTTATTGCTTTTGCATACTGCGCTTAACTTTGTTACATGAATGTTAAGACTACGTATTTACTTCCCCAATAACTCTTTTATATTAACTTTTCCGAAAATTACTTCCACGGTAGTACATTTGTGAAGCCTATCGAGGGCAAACACCAAATTAACTGTAACAAATGCTCGAAATTGCTATTGAAATAACAGTCAATTTTATTACGCACCAGAACGATGCGTTGAAGTATTTTGTAGAATATTTCAAACCACTCGCCCTACGTTTGACAGCAGTTTCCTTCCCCTAATTTAATACATACGTAGATCATATCTGATTATATCACCACTATATAAGTATTCTGGATGCTTTATTATGAAAGTTGGTCATTTTGATGTCCTCCACATCAAAATCCAAAACAAATTAATAGTCGTCCTTGATAATTTCCAATTTTCTAGGTAAGCTATAAATTTGTAGAAATTTTCTTTGGCCAACATTTTTCCTTAAAAAAAATTCTTAAGAAAATACGAATTTTGAGACTTTAAAAACGTAGATAATTTGACTATAAACCTCTATTGATTGTTTCGACCGTAGTTAATGCATTCGACTATCATTCGTTTGATCGTGGGTTCAACCCCCGACGCTGTCACCTACCCCTTTTTGAGCCACTGCCACCGCGATGTTTCTGACGAACATTCTTAGTAATCGAGTAATCGACAAGTCTACAAATGCTTCTCAAACCAAGCTTCAAAATTTTATTTAAACTGTAGAACTTATTGGATGAGTTTAAAAATGTAATGTGTGTAAGCTCACTAAACATCTTAATTACGTGATACGAAGGAATTTTTGGTTTTTTTAGGTCTTTCCATTACAATTGCGCTTGATATTTCAGAATCCGTAGAAGTGGAATATAGCTTAACATATTGTCATTTCTTAATATATTGCCATTTCTTTGAGTCAACTAGAAATATTTATCTGAGGCCCCATAATTTTTGCATAATTATATGCCTTTCGTCTGCGTGGCTTTGAAGACATGATAGAAGTCCAACGCTTGATCCAGGAGGCTGAAATTCGGACGACTAACTATTACCTTTCGCATACAAATATTCCATTCAGGCAATAAATGGCAGGATTCAGACCTCTTACATTGTTGCACTAACTTTAGTTAAATTGTGCGCCAACAATGAGCTTTTGCCAAAATAAGAATTCACAATAAAAATGAACAGTATTTCCATATGCCTTCTAGTACTTCTTAAAAAATTGGCCGAATTTCCAAAATGAAACTTTTTTCTCTGTAATTTCTAATCGGTAGTCTGCAGTTGCCTGAGTTGTTATTCAGTATATTGATTTACAATCCTCTGTAAGCTCTGAAGAAAATGGACCAATTAAAGGCGCCTCTTTTGGCATCTCCCATTAAAATTACCTTACACTTGTACAAAATCCAGTAAAACTTGGCGCCGCTTTATGCGTTTGCTGAAATATGTTCAGGGATTAAAAATGAAATGCATCGCCACACCCCTTCTGGTATCTCCTATAAGTACTTCCGATTTAATGCACATATCATATCTCATATCTTTCCCGTAATTGTACAGAATTTAGTTAAACTTGGCACAGAATATACCTATAAATATACATTTTCACTGCAGATTTCTGCAGATTTTTTGTTTTGTCTATATGCTATTTTCCATTAAAACGATTGGTGAGCATCCTGTGGCGTTAACCGCGGCAAATAAACCATAATTGATGAAAGTGATTACTTTTGTATAGAAATTCGCAGCTCTAGGTTATCTTTTAATTCGCTCTCAAACGCGCACATTTCTGATATCTACTTTCATGACGTTTTTGATGCTGTCACCATCATTATAACTTGTAGTGGTTTGAAACACAAACACATTGTTCACATGTAAGTATCATAGCTTATTAATAATGTTTGGTTGTGATTTTCTGATTTAAATTGCTTCCGTAGGCTTGTAACCAGCCTACTAGATTGGTGGGTATCAAAAAATGATGGCGCTGTCTTTAGCTGCTTTGTTGCTAAGGAAGCGTAAAATTAGTAACAATTCGAGCGCCTTCTTCGATATTGCGTCATTATGCTTGCTAAAAGGTACAAGAATGTTGACCAAGTTGACTTGTTCTTTCCTGTATTTTCTTTGTAATTTATCTCATATATTCTTAAATTCATGTCTGTCATTTAATTGCTTTAAATTCAACATAGTTTTGCACTCATCACAAGTAAAGTCCATGATGCAATGAACACCATCGTCAATTGCCTCAGAGTGCCACTTCGGCACAAAATCAATGGCTCTTCCATAATTACGAAGCAGAAACCTTAATTTCTTCTGCTAATGTGCGTAAATTCCAGACAATTTTTGGTAGAAAAATCGCGATTTACCATGGCCCGTTTGTCACCCTACACATTCTTGCACTAATGCAAGATGAAATTGAGTAAAGGTATATGTAAGTCAATTGACCTAATTGAAATTTCTATGCTGGTTCTGATATAAATATAAATTAACGTGTGTTGTAACTAACAAGCAATATTAACTGACACACAGAGAGACGGACACCCCCACGCATGCATATATACATACCTATACACATGGAATAAATTACAAGGCGAACAGTCCCTGAATTTTTTTTATTTTTATAGTATAATTAGTAAGTACCACACTCTTAAAATATACAGTTACATATGTATACATGTCATATATACATATACATATGTATTATAATGAATGCTATGATGTTTACAGTAGCATACTGTTGAATAATCATATATGTACGAGTACATATTGGTTTTTGTTTTAAGGACACATTTATGAAGTTAATGTGAGAAGGACATCTTCCATTTATCTATGTGCAAAAAGAATTTGAGACATTCATACATTTTGTATGTGTACGCGAATATATACGAGTATTCATGTGTTTACACTCAAGGAATACATAATGTGTTTTTAAGTTTAGCATTATAAAAAATTATCAAAGCCGAATAGAAATGTAAAATTAATGCTTCTTTTAACTTTCACAAAGTTTTAAAGAGCTCAGGGTTTCTGACACATACATATTTAATCTGTCACGGTGCAGTTACGCAATGCTGGCTAATATAACGTATTTGTCTTAGGAAAAATAGCGTATGTTGGCACCCTTTAAGGGTCGGGGCACAACAAACTCTTTTGATTAATAGATGAGGGTTGTGTTGTAAATACGAGTACACAGCATCAAAGCCCACATAAGCATAAGCAAGTAGTAATTGTAGGGATTAATTTATATGTAATTTTCTCGGGAGATCCTATTGAATGTTATTTTATATTAGCAATTATTTATTCACTATATTATGATAACACTAGTCTACAAATTTGGAAAAATTTTGAATGCAGAAACAAAGCATGTTTTTTCAACTAATCTGGGTGCATTGAATACGAATCTGCCATAAAAATTGGGCTATCATAATTTGTTCATTTTTAATCGCATGCTGGCAATGCTGTAAAACAATCAACACTACACTACACTATACTACAATCAACTGACACTACCATTTTACAATTATAAATTTGACAGAACCCCACATTCATTCTAAATCTTCATAATAGTAGCATTTAAGCATGCCAGGGAAATCGTGTGTTACTGATTCAAGCTATTTTTGCTTGTGTGTGATGAATATTTGGTTGGAAAAAAAGGATATGCAATATCAAAATCATTAATATATGCATATTTATATTATTTTGGTTTTGCTGTCAGAAACTTGAACAAACCGTGGACACCGACAATGTTTTGCAATAGTTGCAGAACTGTTTTACACAAGTGGTCAAATGGCAAGAAGATCTATTTCCATTTTTCAATTCCATTACTTTTTGATGATTCTCTCCACCAAACCAATTGTTATTTCTGTTTAGCAAAAGCTGCTGGATTCAATATGAAAAATCGAAAAAAATATTATTTACGCGAATGTCTCATCGGTTTCGAAACCAGTTCAACATCCACCAAATGATCCATTACCAGTCATTCTCAGTATTATGAGCAGTGAGTCCGAAACATCTTTCTCCAGCAGTGGTAGTTTGTATCAGGCTGATGATGAACGTCATTTAGTGACTCAAGCGTCATTTAGTGACGAAACGCCCAGTTCTATACAGTACTGATGCTGATGGTTTATTTAAAAAAATAAACCAGCCGTATGACAAAACTGAATGGAGATTATTTATTGATGGCTCTAAGTACAGTTTAAAGGCTCCTCTTTTGCATCATGAGAATGAAACACCATCCATACCAATCGCTCATGCCGTTAATACAAAGGAAAATTACGAATCAGTGACTGAAATTTGACATTACTCAAATACAACGATAATAAATGGATGATCTGTGCAGACCTTAAGTGTGTGATTTAAATTTCTTTGTATATTTAGTATAGAGCATCGTAAATAACTGCAAATTAATCTGTTTCAGATCTTTAGTTCGTTGGCTGGTACGCAAGGAGGATTCACAAAATATTATTGTTTCCTTTGTCTAAGGGATATTCGCGCCTCACGTCGTCGTTACGTCAGAACAGAGTGACCAAAAAGAACTCAGTATTCACCAGGAAAACAAAACATTTCAAATAAATCATTAATTGATCCAAATGGAGTTCTTCTTTCGCCACTGCACATAAATTTGGGCCTTTTTAAGAACTTTGTCAAGGCTCTGGTTGATGCAGTTCTGATGGTACAGCGTTTAAATTTTTGTTAGTGGTTTTTCCTAAAATTTCATATACTAAAATCCAGGAAGGCATATTTGTTAGCCTTCAGATCAGGAAGCATTAAATAATGACAATTTTTCACAATGTTTATTGGAGAAAGAATGTGCAGCCCGAAAAGCTTTCAAGAGTATCGTGAACAGTTTTGTTGGAAACAATAAAAGTGAAAACTACAGACAAATTGTTGCTAAATTATTGAAAAATTATTATAAATTAGGTGCACAAATGTCACTAAAAATGATTTTTCTTCATTCGCATTTAGATTTTTTTCCACAAAACGTAGGTGCGGTGAGCGACGAACAAGGGGAGCGTCCTCATCAAGATTTAATGAAAATTGAGAGAAATTATCAAAGGTTTTGTGGCAAAGGCATGCTGATAGATTATTGCTGGACTCTAATACGTGAAACCAAACCAACGAAATACAAACGACAATCCAATAACTTATGAAAATTCATTGATTTTTAAATAAACTAATGATTTTTTTATGAAAAAACGATAACATTTTTTTAGTATTTCGAAAACCTAAAGTGATAGAGAAAAGCCAATTACAGATTTGGATTTAGGCTACCAAATTATTTGGTTGCTCCAGCCCAAAATCTTGTTGGCTAATGTGATCAACTTATTACGGCGTCGAAAGTGTTCTGTGCTCTTAAAGCAATTTATAATTTATATAATCGGCCTACCGAAAGCATAATTCGGAACACAATCTAAATCTCACAACCCGAAGCTCAATTTTGATTATGCGGTAATATGCTATTGAATATCAGTTGAAAACATCCATTACTTCTGACCACAACTGGATGTCCTATTGAATGTCCATTGAACACATCCATTGTTTCTGGCCACAATTTTGTTCAGCAATAGCATAACGGCCACGTTAGTAAGCAGCAGTAGGCAATTTACAAAAGCTGCTATTACATGCATATGAAAATCAAGAAGAAAATCAAGAAAATCATAAAAGAAAATCAAGAAGCAAATATTAGCCACAAAGTTCGGAAATTGTTTCAATCATTTCAATCATTTTTCAATAATTTGACAAACTTGTTTTGCGATTTGTACATTGAGACAGCAATCCGGAATATTATTACTTAATTTTCACACAGATCAAAGACGCCTTTGTATATTTTAAAATTTAATGTAGCTCTTACAATTGAAGAGGTATGAGAAAGTATTGTCCATTACATTATTGTGCCGAACATTTATTAATATCTACATAGCGATTTGACGGACTCCTTCTGATACTGAGCACTTTTTTACATTGATTTAAATGGATATGGGGTGAAGGTATGTACTCGCAAGTGTAACTCACTTCACTTGAATGAACTTTCTGTATTACTCCTTATATGAGATAACAAATCGTATTAAAGTCGTAAATTTCTGGCGAAGATGTAAATAACATATGTAAACTTTCACTGGCCGCATTTCAATTTATATTTGATAACTCTTTAGCGATATCGCGTTTTTTTCTTTCAATGATTTTAGTAAGCAAAGTTACGAATGTAATGCTACGGAAAGTTTCTTACGACTACTTACGTAGTCTTTGATTCCTTTCCTTCTTCTTTTCTTATTCTTTTTTTCATCAGTGTAACATTTCTTTATTTGATGTGCTTTCCGCATCATATTATCTGTTCGTTCGTAATTAAATTTCTCCTATTTACTTCCTATCTCCATTTAAATGTATCTAGCTTGGTTTAAACAACTCAAGAGGCAACGAGCCAAATGCTCAAAAATATACATTTCCTCAAACGTTCTTCACAGATAATTGAAATTGAAAACAAACATTAAACACTTCTGCGAACACCTTTTCATTGATAATGTTGTCTCGCTCTCTATTCGTTTCATTTAATTCTAAAAATCTATTTACAATTTCAGAATTGTGCTGCCAATGGAAATGAAAGGCATTTGAACTTCAAACGAATTAAATGCTTTCATTTTTTTGTTTTTTGTCCCCATCCGCCCTTTCGAAATTTCATTAAACAGCAGGATAAGAAAGCTGTTTTTTGTGTGTGTGTGAGTGTGTGTGTATATGTATATTGCAACGCCAATAACGCTGTTTGTTGTTTGAGCTGTTTATTCTTTTATTTTTGTAATTTTGCATAAAAGTTCTCACTGTGCAAATTAAACTGGCCAACAAAGTTTGGGACTGGAGCAATCAAATACCTTTCATAGCGTAATTTGGTGGAGTAAATTCAAATCTGTAATTGGTTGCTTTCTATCACATCAGGTTTTCAACACACAAAAAAAAAATGTTTTTATTAGTTTTTTATAAAAAAATTACAAGTTTATTCAAAATTCAGTGAATATCGTTTGTTTATTGTTGGGTCGTTTTCACGTATTAGAGTCCAGCAATAGTCCCCAGCATGCTTTTGTCCCACAATCCTTTACAATTTCTTTCAATTTTCATTAAATCTCGTCGCTCACTGCACCTAGGTTTTGTGGAAAAAAAAATCTAAATACGAATGAAAAAAATGCATTTTGATTGACATTCGTGCACCTAACTCGTGATAATTTTTCAATAATTTAGCAAAAATTTGTCTGCAGTTTTCACTTTTATTGTTTCCAAGAAAAGTGTTCACTATGCTCCAGAAAGATTTTCAGGCTGCACATTCTTTCTCCAATAAACATTATTAAAAATTGTCATTATATAATGCTCCCTGATCTGAGGCCCAACAAATATGCCTTTCTTGATTTCAGTATATGAAATTTTAGGAAAAACCGCCGACAAATATTTAAATGCTGTACCATCAGAGCTGCATCAACCAGAGCCTTGACAAAGCTCTTAAAAAGGCCAAATTTATGTGCAGTGGCGAAAGAAGAACACCATTTGGATCAAATAATGGTTTATTTGAAATGTTTTGTTTTCCTGGTGAATAATGAAATTAATTGTTGAGCACTCTGTTCTGATGTAACGACGACATGTGGCGCGACTATCCCTTAGACAAAGGAAGCAATAATATTTTGTGAATCCTCCTTGCATACCAGTCAACAAACCAATGACCTGAAACTGATTAATTTGCATTTATTTACGATTTGTATACAAAGAAATTTAAATCACACACCTTAACGTCATCACAGATCTTCCATTTATTATCGTTGTATTCGAGTAATGCCAAAATTTCAGTCATTGATTCGAATTTTTCCTTTATAGTAACGGAATGAACATTGGTGTAAATGATTTTTTATTCTCAGGAGAAGAGCCTTTAGACTGTACCTACAGTCATCAATAAATAATCTCTAATCAGTTTTGTCATATGGCTGGTTCATTTTTTGAAAAAAAAAGCAATCAACATCAGTGCAGTATAGAATAGAGTGTTTCTTTCCAAAATATGCAGCCAATTCCAAGCTTCTACCTCTACAGATTGTTACTTTTGTCCCAACTGTAAGATGTTTTCACTGCTGCATGCGTGAAGCTAGCAATTCTACGATTTGCTTCGTTAAATGTAAATCCCCAATTAGATTATTTAGTTCAGCTTGAGTCACTAAATGACGTTCGTCATCCGATTGATATAAACTACTACTGCAGGTGAAAGATGTTTCGAACTCACTGCTCGTAGCACTGGGAATGACTGATAATGGATCATTTGGTAGGCGTTGAACTGGTTTGGAAACCGATGGGACATTCGCTTCAGTAATATTTTTTTGATTTTTGTTATTGAATCCAGAAACTTTTGTTAAACAGAAATAACAATCGGTTTGGTGGTTACTTGACTCTCTCCAAAGTACTGGAACTAAAAAATCGAAATAGATCTTCTTGCCATTTGACCACTTGTGCAAAACAGTTCTGCAACTATTGCAAAACATTGCCAGTGTCCACGGTTTGTTCAAGTTTCTGACAGCAAAACTCTGAACAATGTAATTTGTCGACCAGTGTTATTTAGAGCAATCAAAGATTGCTACAACAATAATCGTAGCAAAATGCTTTTCAAAGTATACAAAGCTCCAACTATATTTAAGGAAATTTTTGCCGCTGCGACGCCCAAATAAATAACGACTATTTCTCTCATTTCTCATAAATTTGTAGTGAAATGCTTTACATATTTCCCCACCCAAGGTCTAAACCCGACTTATGAAGGATTATTCAGGACGGATTATCTTATCTACTTTTCCCCTCAATTATTGTCATGTACCGGGTTATTCATTTTCCGGTTTCAAAAGTAAAGCCAAATAAAACACACATAAAGCTGTGATTTCGAAGAAACTTTTATATCATTATAATGCTTAGACCTTGAACCATTGGAGGTAGTTTTCGACCACTTTTTCGTACGTTTCAGACGGTATCTTGGTGATAACATGTCGAATGTTGGTTTTCAAATACTCCAATGTTTTAGGATTATCCCCGTTAACACAGTGTTTAAGGCAGCCCTCTGAAAAAAGCATAACGGCATCAAATCGCATGATCTTGGTGGCCAATTGATGTCGTCAAAACGTGAAATTACGCTTTCCGGTAACATCTCATGCAATACAAAAATCTGTCGTATCGTGTGGCTCGTGGCACCGTCTTGTTGAAACCACATGCTATCTAGTTCTTAATATTGAATTGCAGGTAAAAAAATTCAGTTATAATATGACCAGTGCGCTCTGAAATAACACGAAAATTGCCCACGTTTGCCCACTTCTGTAGTAAAAAAGCCTAACGGCGTCAATTCTCACGATCCTGGTGGCCAAATGGCGTCGCCAAAACGTGGAATTACGCTTTTCGGAAACTTCTCCTGCAGTAAAGCCAAAATCAGTCGTGTTGTGTGACTCTTGCCACCGTCTTGTTGAAATCACATATCGTCCATTCCATAATCTTTAATTGCATAACTCTCTGAATTCACTAACAGAAGTGATATTTTCGGCAGTGCATACTTTGCGATGATGCACAGGCCTGCCCACATCTGTAACGTTTCCAGTCTCTTCAATATCTCTATAGTCCTGATAATTTCTTGCCTGGTAGGTTGATCATGACGACCATAATCACCCCGTAATTCACGAAAAGTGCCCAAATTTGGATTACCATATTTGTGGAAGTTTTAATTATACGCATTTTCAAGTTGTTAAGCGATCCATATTCGTAAATGGCAAACCTTTTGCTAAATAAATCACACTTCAGATGAGAGGTATTTAACAGCTAACAGCATTGCCAGACCTGCGATTTTGAAACCTCAGCATGGCAATTGACAATCACAGCAGTTAAGCACTTAAGTTTTGCTCGTAAGCCTTACTTTATCACACGCTAGAGTTTTGATAAATTTGACTAAACTTGTTGGAAATATATGAACATACGAATTATGTGATGAAATCGATCATTTACAAAGGAGTTACTGGAAGTAGTCAGATTTTATCAAGGCGCTATTTTAATTTATTCTGAAAAAGAACCAAATACGTAGAGGAATTTGAATACACAGAAAAGTCCGCAACGCGTCAAATTTGGACAAAATTTTTTTAATTTATTTCGGACAATATCAGGCAGGATTATGAAACATTTTCTGGGTGGTTGAAAAAAAGTTAGTCTACCGATTGAATAGCTTCATAGGTCATCAGATTGCTCTCACTTTGTCAGCCATATGGTGGAAAAATAGAGATCATCCCACAAATTAGCGATGCACTGTTTTGTGTTATTAACTAATTTAGTAATATGTCGAATAAAATGTTTACAAATGTTTATATCTTTTCAGGTGAGTGTTGTGCAATTATGTACTAAATGTCAAATGTAAGTATTGATTAATTTTTGAAGACGTATACAGCAGAAAATATGCGGATTTAAACTTCCTATTAAATATTGTTACGAAAATAACCACTCAGTTTCCACACTAAATATAAAACATTTGCTTTTCATGTTTCCGAATTTTTCGAGCGTAATGTTAGTAGGAACCAGCCGAAATCTTTGCTGTATATTAATTTTTTTTTTTTAAATTTGATTATACATATTTAGTTTATAGTGGTGTGAAAAATTTGCCACTAGCAAAAATTGACAAACCTTCATTGCGTATTATCACAACAGCGATCAGTCATCTAAGTTCAACTTATTTCTTTCATCATAGTTTTTTTTTAATCGAATAAAACACTCAAATTTGCATCATATGTTAAAATTTTTTATTGGAATCGATAAATTGGTCTTTCGTCCATTCGGAAGGTTCAATTTTTCGTTACTTGTTCGATCATTTCAGCCTGTATTCCACAAATAACGCGTGTTATGTTATCCTGTAAGGCTTCAATAGTGTTCGGCTTGTCCACATAGACTAACGACTTGACATAACCCCACAAGAAATAATCAAAGGCGTTAAATTGCAATATCTTGGGGGCCAACTCACACGGCCAAATCGAGAGATAAGCTGCTCCACAAATTCATCCCTCAGCATACCCATGGTTTCACGAGCAGCGTGGCAAGTTGCACCGTCCTGATGAAATCACATATCATCAAGTTCAACTCAGCCAATTGGGGCATACAAAATCGAGTATTATGGCTCGATATCATTCGCTGTTGACGGTAACATTTCACGGTCGTCTTTGAAGAAAAATGGCCCGATGATGCCACCAGCCCATAAACCACACCATACTGCCATTTTTTCAGGATGCATCGGTAATTCATGCATGACATGTGGCTGTTCATCACTCCAGATGCGACAGTTTTGCTTGTTTACGTATCCGTTCAGCCAGAAATGAGCCTCAATTGCTGAACACAATTTTTCGATAAAACAGCCGATTTTCATTCAGCTTTTGTAAGGTCCATTCACCAAAAATAAATTTATTTAAGATATATATATTTTAGATATGGGTATATTTGTTTCGTACCAGATGTGTTTTGCCGCTTATTATACGAAGTGTGTTCAAAAAACAAGAGGAAGTTTTCAAATTTCACTATCAAAAAAAAAAAAAAAAAAAAATAGAAATAAAAAAAATGAAATTATTTTAAATTTTGTATAAAAAATATTTCTCAAACATTTGAAATATTGACAGTGGCATACGGTGAGAGTACTTTCAGTCAATAAAACAAGTGGTGCAACCTTTTCCAAAAGGTCGAGAAGATGTGAATGACGAGGTTCTGCTCTGGACGCCCCAGCACATCAACAACCGATGAAAATGCTGAGAAAGTGAAGAAAATTGTTATGAGGAATTGTCGAATCACAATTAGAGAAGTTGCTGAGAATGTCGGCATATCGGTTGGCTCATGCTGGCATTTCGGAAATTTTGGCCATGAAGCGTGTGGCAGCGAAGTTCGTTCCAAAATTGCTGAATTTTGACCAAAAACAACGTCGCACATGCATGAGTATCAGGTGGCATTAAAATTTAAGTTGGTGTGTAAAGAACGCCTTTTTCCATTCATAATACAAGGTGGCTCACCAATTGTGATACAATAAGAACTTCAAATAACTTTTTTTCAATGTATTTCATTTATATCTTTCTTATTGTATAGAAAATTTGATTTTATTGTATACAACTAATTTATTTTGAAGACGATAGACCGTAAATCATCCCCATGCCCATTCACGAATATGCGATAGCTGATTAGAAAATTATTCAATGCGGAATCGTCTCAATTATTAGTTTAATGTACTGCTCCAATTCACTCAAATTCCTTGATTTCGTTTTGTACACCTCTTGCCTGACATATCCCCTTAAAAAAAGACTGGTGCAACCAGGTCAAGTGACCTTGCGGACCGGTGATCGAGTCATATACATTGCTTTTTGATCGAGTCATATACATTCCTTCAGTTATATATATCTCAACTCTTTCTAATATACTTAGTGCATCTGTGGATAGACCATAATCACAACTATCACAACATTTTGCTATCCACGGCATGTTTAGCTGCACTTTTTTTTAAAGTGTTACGAAGTCAATGCAATAAATTTTATTTTTCCCTCCCCTTAATGTAAACTTTCGTTCAGATTCAAATTGACATTTGTTGCAGCACAAAAACAGCTCTTGATATATTTGCGATGTACAAAATCGAATGCTCAGCGCAAACATCAATACAAGTTCATTAGTAATCAAAGTTGCGTTTGTTGATGATACTATTCCTGCTGTACAACGAGTTCTCCTTCATCTTTACATTTTTTGTTTTTGATGCAAAAAAGTTGTTGGCAACTTTTTTTCACCACTGAAAGTGAAAATAAGATGTATCATTGAATTTACTGTGTAATATATGGACGAATTTTGCAAATGCGTGGCAACATTGTAGTACCTAATGGCGAATCTTTTGCCTTGAAGGGCTTTATATTGGGTCTGGTTTTGAGGAGCGTACCACTGTTAAAGGTATTGTGCCGTCCCTTTCAAATGCCTTGCACTCCAAGAGCCGTCCGCCTATAGAAGTAGTTATATTAAGTCTCTAAAAGAAGAATGAAAGGATTGAGAATGTCTCCAGTTCTCAAGTTGCCGAATACTACAACATTGTAGCAGTTGTAGTCGGTAGTTTAGTTGCTGAATACTACAACATTATAGCATTGCTGACATTTTCTGAGAAATTGTATAGGTTAAACAATTTGGTATAAAATTTTGTGCAATTCTCCTCTGGCCAACTTTCATTTCTCAACCTCTAATTTTCTATCACAACGTCAATTTTGTATAAATGCAGAAGTAAAGAAATAATGAAACGCTCAATATTTTACTAGGCCAAAATAATCAGCAAAATATACTAGAACTATTCCGAATTATAATTTTTTACACGTAACAGAATCTATGTATACTTTGTTGGATACAATTTCACGGAAGGAATTGTGATAATTTTTGATACTGTGGAAATAGCAATTACGGCTTCCAAAAAATCATAATGTACTTTTGTAACCAGGCTAAAGTTTTATCCGATCAATGTCATATATACTGGAATATGTGCTCGTATATACATATATAGAAATTGTATTTCTTGACTAAAATTTACGTTTTCTCAAATGAAAGTCGGAATTTAAATTAGATTTTGTGATTATTGACAATGCCCCCATATAAATTAGATATCACCGTTCTGTCTTGGAAACTCTACTGGATCTAATCATGGAATCAAATTTGGAAGGAGAAATAAGTAGGCTTGCATTGGAGAAAGAACTTAACCAAATTCAGATATTTAATGAAAACTGTTTCCATTTTGGAAACACTTTGTTATACAAGGTGACCTTTAAGATTCAAATTTTTCAGGTTGCCTGCACTGGGCGGTAATGGCGTCCAAACGTCACCTGTCAAAGTGAAAAGTGTACAGTATACTCTGCGATTTCATCATGGGAAGACTAACAAACGAGCAACGATTGCAAATCATTGAAATTTATTATCAAAATTCGTGCCCTGTGACAAATGTGCGTAGTTTGACACGACCATTTTATGGTCGTCATAATCAATCCGCTGAGTCAACAATCCGTGCGGGTATCTCCACATTTTGCACCAAATTTACTTTGTTGGACATAAAACCATCGACTAGCATGCGTAGAGTGCGTGACGAAGAAAATATTGCAGCCGTAGCGACCAGTGTTAATGACGATCGTGAAATGTCAATTCGTTGCCGTTCTCAGCGATTGGGCATATGTTACTCAACCACAAGAAAAAAATTAACACGTCGATTTGGCTTTGCAAGCCTATAAAATTTGTCATCATCGCAAGAACTGAAGCCAAATTACCTACCACAACGTTTAATTTTTGGTGAATGGGCCTTAGAAAAGCTCAATGAAAATCCGTTGTTTTACCGAAAAATTTGTTCAGCGATGAGGCTCATTTCTGGCTGAACGGATACGTAAACACATTTCGAAAAAATGGCAGTATGGTGTGGTTTATGGGCTGGTGGCATCATCGGGCCATTTTTCTTCAAAGACGACCGTGAAAGAAACGTTACCGTCAACGACGAATGATATCGAGCCATAATACGTGTTTTTTTTTTTGCCCCAATTGGTTGAGTTGAATTTGATTGACATGTGGTTTCATCACTACGGTGCGACATGCCACACTGCTCGTGAAACAATGGATATGTTGAGGAATGAATTTGATGAGCAGCTTATCTCTCGATTTGGCCCCCCAGATATTGCAATTTAACGCCTCTTGATTATTTCTTGTGGGTTTATGTCAAGTCGTTAGTCGATGTGGAGACTATTGAAGCCTTACAGGATAACATAACACGCGTCTTTCGTGGAATACAGGCCGAAATGCTTGAAAAAGTGACGAAAAATTTGACCTTCTGAATGGACATTTTGAGACGGAGCCGCGGACAACATTTACATGAAATTATCTTTAAAAATTAAATGGCAGAGACCAATTTATCGATTCCAATAAAAATATATGATGCAAATTTAAGTGAGTCTACGAAAAAAAATTACACACAAGTGAGTCCAGACATTTCTTTAAAAAAAAATCGTTATTTCCTGGTTTTATTATGGAAGCGATATGTGTAACTCGTTTAAACTTGGAAGAAGTTTTTCCGTCTTTCTGGAAGGCTGACTGGCTGAAGTTTTCCTGAAACCTCCTAAAACATAGTAATACCTAATATTTTGTCATAGCTGGGAACAGCTGGGCTATATCGGAAAAATATAGCTGGGCTATATCGGAAAAATCGCTTTAATAACCAAAATCATTCTTGCACTTTCCATACAATTTACCGACTTAACCCTAACATTCTCATGTTCACAGCTTATATCTAGCTACACGAATTTCAGCAAAATTTGGTACCCGTTAGGGGTTTGATAAAATATAACCTGAAAATGAAATGCAGTCACCTCTCCTGCACCTTCTGCACAATATGAAATATTTTATAAAATTTAGTTTTCCGCTCTAACTCCTAGTATATGGACTGTGGCTGTCTAGACTCCTGATTAGATCTGAGAATAAGAAAATAATGCATCACGTCTTTTCCTAAACTTCCAACACAAATTTATCGGTTCATCGAAATTTAATTGTTTCCCTGTAAACTCTAATACTCGTAGACTTAAATTTCTTACACTGTGGTTAGCATTTGATTAAATGCAAACAAATTGGACGCAAGACCTCACGTATTCATCTGTTTCCCACACTAACCGATTTAACCCATATTTTCCCAGTTTAGTACTCTAACAAGAGAAAATATCATATATTTTACAGTTTCGGTAAAGGCGGAATCGCAGAGCAGACGGCTAAGAATGGGAATAATATACGTGGTCCTTGTACTCTGATAGACAATCATGCGCAATTTTCGTTTTGTTGGTTCCATTCCGGTATAAATTCCAACGCGCTCTGGAAGTTCAATTGTCCAAAATGACGTGGAATAATGGAATGTCCGTGATGATGCTTTACTTACCCAGGAGCTATTCATTGCATTAAAAAACCGTTTGGAATTACTTAAATAGGGCTGATTTCAAATAAAGTTCACACGATAAATGCAAAAAAAAACTCATGGACTGAATTTTCATGTGCGAATTCTTGCTAACTATAAAATCTACAAAATCTACATAAGCTACTATTTCGGACCCGTGCTGTAAACAATTGAATCGTCTGAAGGAAAAGAAGCTTTAGCAAATAGGAAAGGAATTGGGCTTCATCAGGACAACGCCAGGCCTCGCTCATCGACAGTGACTCGCCAGAAAATCCAAGAGCTTGGTTGAGCGAATCTTTTGCAAATATGAACGAGGGTTTCTTTTAGGGGGGCATAATGGAGTATCGAACAAAGCAGTGCATATTTGGCCTAAAACGAATCATTATAGCTATAGTGAATAAAGCCTTCAATGTCATATAAAAGTAATGACTTTCCATTTACCACAATATTTTTTTTGCAATTTCAAATAATTTTGGAAAATTTTTTAAAATCTTTTGTGTAATTTTTGGTTTCGGTGATGGCAATACAGCATAATGCCTTTTAAGCATGGTGTAGTGTATTAAATCCGAATTTTTGAATTTACATCGGTGTCGCTGGAATTGAACTCATGACTCCTGTGGTAACCCTTCACATGTAACTCTTGATTTACCGCACTTCCATATATGACATTCAAAAAAATGTTACAGTATAACAAATCAAACTTTAATTTTGAACTTTCATTTCAACTTTTCAGTGAGCAGGTCTTTTAAAATGAAAGAAGAGCCAAACCGCCTGCTTTTGGACCTCCTTTGTCTTAGAAAAATTATGAAGCTGCAGTTGAATACGTCACAGTCGACAAACTACTTCCTAGCCGGTTTCTACCAGAAAGTATTTTATCATTAATGTTAAAAGAAATATGTGAGAATACTTATCGAAACCCTAATGAAGAGGAGGTAAAGGTATTCCTATCTTTGGGGAGTTAGCGAGTTTAAAGTTTTCGAAAAAGTATATTGCCGACTGTATGCAATTCATTGTACAATGAAGGCCTTCTGTGCCGAAAGCATTTCCAATTCCGCTACTGTGTAGTTGTAAGTATATGTGTATCCTGCGTATGTATTAGTATGTAGCAAACTTGCATACTGAGTAGAACACAGTTTTGCTTCTATTGTAAGTAACTTTTGTACTTATAGAACTCATCTGGTATTGCGGTTTCAATGATTTTATGTTTTCGTTTTGTATAACTTTGATCAAAGAGAAAATTTAAAAGATTGAAAATCTGTGGGTTGTTGTTTTTTTTTTTTTTTTTTTTTGTTTTAGATAATGAAGAGCACACATCCCTACATTAGTGATTTGTATTAGCGTGATTGTATACACATGTTTAAAATTGGTGATGGAAAAAAATTAAAGTTCTCCTAAATTGTTTTTCAAACATTATGCCGAATATGTGAGTACAAACGTTCGATTGACCTGTAGTCACTTTCTTTAGTAAAATAGTTTGATGTATTTGTCTTCTGCTCACCAATGCATTCTTATATACGGAACTGAAAATTTGTGTGCTTCCAATCTTGTTTTTATAGAGGTCCTCTTGTTTTAAAAGCGGCGGTGGTATTATTGCTATAGAAATTTCGTTGGCAAATAATCATTGAGTTTTGCTCAGTCTACTATTTATTGTACGGGCGTGGCAATGCAGTTCGCTTTCATTTGAACCTAGGAGTGTTTGGGTTATATTGTGTAATTTGTATAATAGCAGCTTGTCGGTTCAAATTTGTCAAATTTTACCAAGCATCACAAAACAATTCAATGGAAAAGTTTGCTTGATCTTGTTGCTAATTATAGGAGAACATCGAATTTTGGCAAGTTAGTCAATTTTTATAGGAGGCACCAAAAAGTGCGTGATAATGCAGTGTGTATTTATTCTTAGATTTGGCTTTAAGTGTATTAAATTTGGCTGTCTTTAGGAAAATTTGATGAAGAATATGAATTATTCTTATATACACAAAAGGGTCAATCCCAACATTTAGAAATCATAGACGGAATACAATATTTCGGAAAATCGGCTAATTTATGTGGGTGAAAATATAGATTATTTTCATTGTTAGACCCTAGTTTGGCAATTGCCCGAAGCGTTTAATTTGATCAAATTTAAAGCAGCAGAATATAAAGTTAACCTAAGAATGTACGATATTAATCAGTCATTAGATTAGTCGATTGACTTTTATTAAATTCAATTGCTTGTGTTACAAAGTCGTCTTATGGTTATAAATTTAGGTTACTAGAGCTAACGTATTAGAAGTCACAAGAAACGATGTAATTTGCGTTAAATTTCTAAAATTCCAGACCCAGATATGGCCCGTTTGCAATCCTCGATTGAGATTCCCGATAATAGAAGTTTCGTATACATTATATATAAGTCTACGTACGACTACCAATTCTAGTATCTGATGAGTCTGAACAATTTACGAAGACAATTAATGATGCAGTTTTCTTTTAAATGTAATTTTATTTACATAATAACAAAAACCCTAATTACTTTAATATAAGCTTAGAAAATTATTTAGGGCGTCGCGGTGGTCTAGAATTTTCAAAAAAATCGTTTTTTTAATACTTCCAAAGTATAGGCTTTTGAGAACATACTGTCAAATTTTTTGATGGATGTTCCCAGTATTTTCGATTCCACAGCCGTTTTAGCAGATAAAGTCGCAACGCGCGTCGAGTATATAAAGCCAACCGTCGTAGTGCTGATGACTCAAAAGAAACTCGAACAGCGCGAAAAAATCAGAGACGTGAAGAATCATTGGAGTACGAAAAAACAGTAGGAGTTCTGTATGGTGCTGGAATCGCTGATTACGTGTAAGTATTAAAAATTCCTAAAATTTTTGAAAATATCCACTCTCAAAACTTTAAACTCAATTATATTAAAACTGTTTTTTTCGGTGTTGTCAGAAAAAGAAAGTATTCGATCGAATCGTCTGAAATTTTTATATGTTGTCCACAACATCAGTGGCTATCGCCCGTACTAGAATCATATTATTATTTCAATTATTTCGTATTTTTTTCATTGAAAAACTGAAAAAAACAGATCTTTAGAGTGTCAAATTATAAAATGGCGCTATTTTGTCAATTTTTTTTTATTCTAGTACGGGACATAGCTACTGATACTGATTAATAATTTTTTGGTTCTTTTTTTGTTTCAAATAAATAGAAGAACCAAAATGGAAAATACCGTCCAGGTTCAATTTTTCGCGAGGATAAACTTCAACGCCATTTTTAAAGTTAAAAATTAATTTTTTTTTCATTTTTGTACGTAAATTTAAACAATAAACCAAATTTTTTTTTTTAATAAGACTGACGGCATCAGCGATTGAACCCAGGCACCCTGCCGGGTTATCGCATTATCGCTCTCGGTCGCCGCGGTCCCTTTACGCAAGATCGCTTTTAATTTAAATATCGTTTTCCATTTCTGAAAATACCCAAAATTTTCGTGCTCTAGACCACCGGGACCCTTTAAGAAAAACGAAAAAACACTGACCAAAGTCAACGTACGCCCCACCTTATTTTTCTTTATGTTATTTTATGATTCTAGAATTTTACATTTTAGCTCTCTTTTATGATTCGAATAAGTTGCATTTAGATTTATTTGGGATTGTTGCGAAAAATATTTCAGAGTAATCATTGTTCCTCGAAAAGAAATTCCAAGTGAAATAAGAAAATCTGTATAAAAGCATAGAAATTAAAGAAAATTTTTGGTGAAATATCAATATTGTTCAAACAACATTTCAGAACTTTAGAAATATCGGTACAATTGAAAATAAACCGCACCGTGACCGCCCACAAAAAGCTTAATAGTTGAAATCTTAGCTTTATTATAAAAGAAGCGGACAAAAATACAAAGTGTCTGCCACAAAGTTGGTCAAAGATCTAGAAACTAGATCAAATGTGGTTTTAAATCCAAGAACTATTCAAAGATCTTTAAATAATAATGGTTTATACGCCAGAACTCCACGCAAAAAATCCCTTATAAGCGAAAAAAAAATCGTAAACTTGGCCTGGAATTTGCCCAGCAGTATATTGCAAAAGGAAACGATATCTGGAAATGATTTTTTTTTTTTACAGATGAACCAAAATTTGGTAGTGATGGGAGAGCCAACTGTTAAACATGGTGGAGGCAGAGTAATGGTTTGGGTTGCCGTCGCTGCATCTGGAGTAGGAAATCTGGCATTTATTGAAGTTAACATGGATCGTCACCAGTATAAATCAATATTTAAACAACATTTAAAGCCATAGATTAAATCTTGGTGCCAGTTGGATATTTCAACAGGATAACGATCCAAAGTGTGCCGCTTATGTTGTTTAAGATTGACTGATTTATTATGCCCCACGACAGTTGCACACAGCACCTCCAAGCCCGGATTTAAATGTCATTGAGCACGTTTGGGAGATTTTAGAACGCAAAAAATCAGAAAAAATGATATTACTAGTGCTCTTCCTATACTGAAAGAGAAGCTTCGTCAAGAATGAAATAATATAAAGCCTACAGAATTGGAAGTCTTAGTTGACTCAATACAAAGACGATTGCAGGCAGTTATAGGTGCCCTTGGTGGGGCAACAAAATACTAAAATTTAAATTTCATAAACATTTTAAATGCTTAAATGAAGTTATCTATGTTAGCTTACCAGTAGTATGTAGAGTTTTTTTTTCGCTTTTCTTTAATAATTTTCTAAATTTTTTCTTGTTTTATATTAATAAAATGATTTTTCAAACAAATCTACATCATTACTTTTCTCCACAAAGTTTACGGACTCGTGAGGTAGCAGATGGGGGGTCGTTCCCTTATGTCAGGCACAGTAGTTTTGAGATACTGGTTGGCTTTCAAATGCACCTAGTGGAAGGATAATTGGTACTTTCCACGATTTCTTCTTGTTGTTACATTTTTGATATATCAAATGATATTTAACTTCATATCATTGTCTGAAATTTAAGAGTAATTTCCGAAATTGATAATAACATCCGAATACATTGTATTATATTGTAGACCATCTGTGCTCTGCCTCCAAAAAGGCAAATTTGTCCCATAATGTAGAAAATCTATAAATACTTACTGGCCCATATGGCTGCCATCATAGATCGCAAATACAGGGTGCCCGTCGGGTAGGAGTACTAATTTATTTGTTTATAATTTTTGATTAAATGAAAGAGAATGGATCTTATATTGATAAATGCTTTATTTAATGTCAGCAATTATGGAATACAATATCAGATGAATGGAATACAATATCAGATGAATGTCCGCCTCCGTTATCCTCACAAATGCGGGCCTTTTTGAGCACATTTTTCACTACATTCTCACCCAATTCACGCGGTATTTCATTAATTTTACCACGAATACTTTGTTTGAATTGCTCATTGCCCACAAAAAAGTCCGTAGCAGTCAAATCAGGCGACAGTGGAAGCCAATCAACATCACCATTCCTTGAAATAACTTGTTGTGATTCTGGCTGTATGCGATGTGGCACCGTCTTGTTGATACCACACGTTAATCAAGCCCAAAGCATGCAATTGTGGCGTTAAAAAGTTTTCAATCATATCACAATATCGCTCCCCATTGACAGTTACCGTTACGCCGTTTTCAGTTTCAAAGAAGTACGGTTCAATGATTCCTCCTGGCCAAATTGTACAGCAGACTGCCGCTTTTAATGGATGCAAAGGTGACTGATGAATAATTTGAGGGTTTTCCATTGCCCAGAACTGACTATTCTGTTTGTTCACGTATCCATTCAAATGAAAATATGCCCCGTCACAGCGGCGTAAATTGTTTTGTGGAAGAAGCTCTTGCGTCAACTGAACCTTAAATGGAAACAAATGCAAATCCTTGTGCAAAATTCTGGCCAAAATTGTTCTTCGAAGACTAAGCTCCTAAGCACGGTATCGAATTGAGGTTGATGGATTGTTTTGAACACTTTCTTGAGCAGCAGTAATGTTTTCAGCTGATCTTGCAGTACGTTGTGGTCCGTGCTTGGTCCTATCAGCTACAGACCCTCTTTCTTCGAAATCATTCACTACACGATAAATAGTGCGTCTTGTTGGCACGTTCTTTCTCCCAAAAATGTCACGTAACTTTCTCTTCGCCACAGTAATCGATGATTGATTTTGATCAAATGTTTTAACGATTAAAACACGTTTGTTTATCGAATATTTTTCCATAATAAATTTGCCACGTCTCTACTTAACGACTGGCAAATATGAACTGTCTAGACTAATGTTTACCAAATTGGAGGCAAAACAAAGTAGTATAACTTCCTGACGGACACCCTGTATTACCCCTTCTTTCTACAAATGTGAGGATTCGTACTCTGATGACCACAATAAGCGACATATGATGCCAGAAGACCACAGATCAAAGGCATCATTATTATTTTTATTTTGTGTACGATTTGCTTTCATTTATACATGCATGCCATGATTCCTATGAAGCAATCCATTACATCTAT
This sequence comes from Philornis downsi, assembly GCA_019455685.1. Lineage (NCBI taxonomy): Eukaryota > Metazoa > Arthropoda > Insecta > Diptera > Muscidae > Philornis > Philornis downsi. Next base: position 320,601 of record JAHXMU010000265.1, read on the forward strand.
AATTCCGAACAACATATGTTTATGTTCATTCATACAAGAGCATTCATCATCATCATCGTCACCATCAGCTTATGTTAAGATCCTGGAGCAACAACAATAACATCGCAACGAGGTGTGCTTTATTTTAGCTTTAGCCTTCTGGTCTCCGGCTTTTGATATTCAGGTCCCAACACTTATTTACCACCAATCCTTTTTCGGCTTGGTGTTTTTCGTATGTGCCAATAAATACACGAACAAATGTACATCCATTGTACTTTTTTTTCTTATTTTGATGAACGAGTATTTGGCCAAAACACAGATAGAGCATAAAACCAAAGTAAAAAGAGGTTGCAGACGTGCTATAGTTTATTGCTTGTACGCGACTCACATCGTAATTCGAATCTTATGCACCAACAGATAATGTACTACTTCCATTTGTAATAAAGACAACATATTCTGCATGTACGTAAGGGTTAATGTAGTTCGTTATCCATGTCCACAGATGATACACTCGGGAGCAAATGTTAAATCAATAAATTAAACGTTCATGCTGAAGAAATTAAAGTAAATGAATGAGAAAGGTATTAGGATTAAATGCTTCCTTGATTTTGTAAGAATTGAAATTAAAAAACCTTAAAAACAACCTTCCGTTGAAATATTTGTGTGTGTTCACTAAATTCATTTGGGCCACCCATTTAACATGCCGTCGAACTTTTGTAAAGTGGAAATGTTTTCAATATTACTGCGGTTTGTACGTGAAAGGAATAAAGTACAAAACAAGTATGGCTCTGGTCAGTAGCAATAGACATAATATAAAATAGATAGCAAATATACGAGATATTTACAAGAATTACGCGAATTTATTAAATTACACTAGTCTACAAATATGGGGGAAAAATTGACTACAGAAACGAAGCATGTTTTTATAACTAATCTGGGTGCTTTGTATTCGAATCTGGCATAAAAAGTGGGCTATCACCTATTGTCCTTTTTTATCGCATGCAGACAATACTACAAAACTGTCAATACTGACATTACAATTTCAAAATTATTAATTTAGCTGAAGCTCACATTCATTCTAAATCTACATAATAGTAGCGTCTAAGGATGTCAGGGAGATCGAGTATTACTGATTCAAGCGATTTTTGATCTGTGTGTGGAGAATATTTTGTTGGAAAAAAAGGATATGCAATATCAAAATCATTAAAATATGCATATTCAAATTATCTTGGGTTTGCTATCAGAAACTTGAACAAACCATGGACACCGACAATGTTTTGCAATGGTGGCAGAACTGTTTTATACAAGTGGTCAAATGGCAGGAAGATCTATTTCGATTTTTCAACTTCTATTGTTATTTCTGTTTAACAAAAGTTACTGGATTCAATATGAAAAATCGAAAGAATATTATCGGTTTTCAAACCAGTCCACCAAATGATCCATTACCAGTCATTCCCAGTGCTGCGAGCAGTGAGTTCGAAACATCTTTCACCAGCAATCGGACAGCAGGCTGATGATGAACGCCATTTAGTGACTCAAGCTGAACTAAATGACCTAATTCGGGATTTACATTTAACGAAGCAAGACGCAGAATTACTAGTTTCACGCATGCAGCAGTGAAAACATCTTGCAGTTGGATCAAAAGTCACAATCTATAGAGACAGAAGCTTGGAATTGGCTGCATATTTTGAAAGTATTCTATACTGCACTGATGTTGATTGTTTTTTTAAAAAATGAATCAGCCATATGACAAAACTGAATGGAGATTATTTATTGATGGTTGTAAGTACAGTTTAAGCGCTCTTCTTTCGCATAATGAGAATGAAAAACCATCCATACCATACCAATGGCTGAAATTTTGACATTACTCAAATACAACGATAATAAACGGAAGATCTGTGGTGATCTTAAGGTGTGTGATTTAAATTTCTTTGCATATATACTTATGTAGTATAGATCGTTGTAAATGACTGTAAATTAATCTATTTCAGGTCATTGATTTGTTGACTGGTGTGCAAGGAGGACTCACAAAATATTGCTATTTCTTTTATCTATGGGATAATCGCGCTCATTATTACGTCATCATTACGTTAGAACAGAGTAGGCAAAAAGAACTGAGTATTCACCAGGAAAACAAGACATTTCAAATACGCTATTATTTCACCCAAATGACGTTCTTATTCCGCCGCTGCACATAAAATTGGGCTACTTTAAGAACTTGGTCAAGATTCTGAACAAAGATGGTGCAGTATTTAACATTTGTTTGCGGTTTTTCCAAAAATTTTATGTGCTAAAATCAAAGATGGCGTTTTTGTTGGCCCTCAGATCAGGCATCTATTGAATGATGACAATTTGTCAAAATGTTTATTGGAGAAAGAATATGCAGCCTGGAACTCTTTGGAGAGCATAGTGAACAATAGTGCAAACTGTAGTGAAAACTACAGAGAAATTGTTGCTGAACTATTGAAAAACTATTACGAATTATGTGCACGGATGTCACTCAAAATGCATTTTATTCATTTGCTTTTAGATTTTTTTCCACGCAATTAGTCAGAAATCAGTGATTTATCTACATTTTCCAAGGGGGGGATTTCAGAATGTTACATTATGGTACAAAATGTTTTTTTTACTGTAATTCACGCCTTTTCTGGCATCACTCAAAAGGAGAACAATGAAGCTGGTATTTACACGAAAGACCGTTGTTTAAAGATATATGCAAGCCAGTTCACGTGACTGAAATTTCTGTACAGGTTGTAACTACAACCGAAGGAAAAACAGAATATATTATTTGATGCGACAAAAATGTAACAACCAAAAGAATATGTTTAAAGTTTTAAGTATATTTTTGTACCAATTTTGTTTCACGACATTCCAAGTCGATTGAGCTTTGAAATGACATTTTACATTATATTTAAATTGGATGTACGTCAGTCTTACAGCAAACTTGAGTATGAGAATGAAAGTGAACAGCATTGCCACACCCCTTTTGGAACCTCTCATCTAAATTCTCGGAACCTCATCCCCTCGATGGAACGCAATTCCTTTCATATTGGCCAAATATGTCGCTTTTCAGTGATTACTTCCTTCGAACGCTACAATTGTGGACAGTACAAATTCGAATTAAAAGTTTGGCCGTAGGTGCAGTTCATAGTAAATGATTCCCCGCAAATCCCACTACACGGAGTAAAATTTTCCTGAAACCGTTTGAACTGGCTTACCGTGATTCGAACAGAAATATTTTCGCTACACAACAACTTGTCATGCAATTATCCCAAAATTGGCCGTGCTCTATGTCTCGCGGAAATGTGTTTCTAAAATCATATAAAAAACCAGTTCATAATATTTAATTGCGGGCCAAAATATGTCAGTTATCATAGGGCCATAGCGTTCTGAAACTTTCACATCACATCTGTAACGCTTCCAGTCTCTTCAAATTTCTTTATCTTTTATCTTCTTTATTGGCGATACTGCCAATTCCTTGCGATTATGACGACCATAGTCACCCCATAACGTACAAAAAGTGCCCTCGTTTGAATCACCATTTTTGTAGTAAGTTTTAACTATTTTTACGCGTTCTTCCGTTGTTAAACGAACCACATTCGTTAATGCTAAACTAAAGAGATAACTCTTCAAATGAACAACTAAATGGATAACCCTGTACTTATTTCCGTTCATAAATAGCTATATTTTTCCTGCACTAATGTTTCATAAAATTTTAAAATCTTCATATTCTCAAAACAAAAAAAAAAGAGTTTTCGATATTTCAGGGATCGTCTTCGATATTCCACAATCCTAAACCACGACGTGAGAAAATATTATTTTCAAAATATTCTTATGTTCATCGCCAAAAGGCAGAGGGACATGATGCAGTCATATTAGAAAGCCCTTACACGAGTTTCATTTAAAGATGCACAGGATGCGATTTGATGCCAATCAAATCGCCAATAAGGAAGCATATACAGTACCATTTGATCAAATGTGTGTCATGAATCTTACGTCAATTGGGAGATTGGTAGCCGACAGGCTACCTGATAGACACAATGATTGTCGTAAATCTTCACAAAATATATAGAGGCTTGTCACCCTCTATTGTTTCTCTTCACGTTATCGGAAGTAATCCACTTTTTATCCAGAGTATCATCCGCTTCATCCAAATGGGTCGATGCGATTCAGCATCGATTCGCAGACAGATTCCCATGAGGTTTTTTTAGTGTTAGCTCGTGTGGCACATCGAACTACTTTTGCCTCCAGCTACATTCATGTGGTTCCAAATGTTTTTCTATGCATTCCCAGCAAAATAGTACATCCAAAAAAGCAAATATTCATCACAACTTGTGAAGTGGAAGTGGTGAAAATTGCGTCATCACCAATGAAAATAACATACGGTTGTCATAGGAGGAACTACTTTACTACACTACACTATTTTATGATGGCTCTTTCTTGTATATGTACATTTACGATTGGTGTACACCTACAATTCAGGTTTAGTTTTATACTGTCGAAGCTTATATCTACCTCTACCATGGACTACAATCCACAGCACTGGGGGCGGACATTCTTAGCGATATAGAAATGTATACTCTTTATTTGATCTCTGAATATTTGTAATTTGTAATTGTTGTTAATCGAAGGACTCATTTAGTGTATCGGTCATCATATAACGAAGGATAAATAAATCTTTTCCAGATCACTTCGTAGCATAAATGGAAATAAAAGCGATGTTTTAAGCACTTCACTATGATGGTTTTGGAAGTGGTTCAAAACTGTTTCGCTTGAGGTGATGAATATGAATTTTCAAGTTAAACGAATATATATGTACATGAAAGAAGTTGTGAAAACGTATTTTTTTTTTTTTTGTTTTGTTTTTTTTTTTTGAAAAAACTTTTTTACTGGGTTGCTTGACTCCTAGTCAACGAAACGGGGATTACATGAAAATAGCACATGACGATTTTCATTATGCTGTCGACATTTTCGACAATTGATCGTCTCTATGCTGAATCTTATTTTTGACGCGGAATGTTGAGTCAAGCAATGACAAAACTCTCTTAATAGTTGTTGAGTACGAAATCTTTTTTTCTTCTTTTTCATACTGCACTTATACAAATACAGAGATGCTGATTACGAAAGCCACCTATTGGAAAAATATGTAATTAATTGTCCATAAATGTATTTAGTATATACAATAATTCATTACGTTTATAAGAAAAAAGATAAGAACTGCCAAATATGATAATCAAAAAAACAAATTCTCAAGTTAAACGAAATCTGAATAATTTTGTAAATGTAAACGAATTTTTAAAATTATTGTCGATTTTCAATGTAGTATGATTTCGCTTCTTTATTCGCTTCAAGATCGTTCTTCCATCAGCAATTATATATTATTGCTAATAAGGGCGCTGAAGATGGTATTTTACCGAATTCCCAAATTGTTAGCTGTATCCATATAATCAATTTCGCAAGTATTTTAATTAAGAACCAAATTCATGTTACCAATTTATTTCAATAAAAATCATCCCAAATTACGTTTTCCTATTATATTGTAATAGTTTACCAAATTTATGAGTTGAGAAAAGTCTTAAATATCGCAAAAACAGTCCGATTTTACGTCAATCTAATTTTTAAGCAATTTTAGTGTTCCTTCCGGAACAAAGATTCGATAGCATATTATTTTTGGGTAGAGATTATGGCATCAAAACAATTACATACTCAGAATAGAACAAAGCAGAACAATATTAAAGCTATGGACTCCAGTGCAAAGGATCGCATGTTTGTGCACTGATATTCCTATGTCGGCTGATTGAATGACGCGGAAAATATACCCAGACCATCATTACAAAGTAATGAAATTGATTACTTCTTAATTAGCCGAAAGTCTAGTTCTCACTATAAAAGTATGAACTTTACAAAAATTCTGGAAAAAAAATATATATTTATTTGTATGTTGGAGTACTTCCAATTCCTCAAACTTTCTAATGTCTAAGGATTTTGCGATGATTCCTTTTATTTCTTGCAGAGAAATGACTAAAAGGCTTTTCAAAAAGGGGCAGCTGCTAAAGTTCAACAGCCGTTCAGCAGTGTGCGTGTGTGAATTATATATGTATGTGATTTGCTTTCCATTTTACCCATTGCGCGATAACAAACAGGCACCTCCTGTTGTGATTATTTCATTTTATCGCCACATGAACTATCTCTTTGAGTTTAGTTCAAAGCTAAAATATAAATCACAAATGAGAAAGCCACACATTTTTCGTACCCCATCTAATATATTTGGCGTTTGAATGTGAAACGGATATGCATTTGACGGCTAAAAACTAAGTCATGTGTATGTGATTCCTATGACAGAATGATGATAAACACAAAGTTACAATTGCAGATTTTTAATATAACGTTTTTAACATAGTGCATGATAACAACCAAAATGAAAACTCCTCTCCAACCATGTTTTCAATGAAAATGCAGTACATGGCCAATTACTTATTGCTTATGTTTTTAATTCGTTGATATTTATTATTCTTAATTTATATGTACACAAATAAAAATAGAATTTTTTGTACGTAATTTTTTTTTACATAAATTCAAAAACACGCATTTCTAAAATAAAAATAAATTAAAAATAAATAAAAAATAGCGCACAAATACCGCCTGGATTTTTGAAGTCCTGTTGTGACGTTTCGCATATCGTGGTCTACGTTTAACAACAGCTACAATTCAATCTTTCGTAATTTTTGAGTCCGATCGAATCCAAATTTTTCTAGTGTTGTACGGTGGTTTCTTGATTCTTGACTCAGGTATTATATCGCTGGGGATATGAAGACCTTCAAATTCTATTAAACTTTTCCATCAAAAGAATCGGATTATCCATTTTGCGGTGTTACAAGTAAAGTTAAATAAAATAGACATAAAGCTATGATTTCGGTGAAAATTTTATTTCATTATAATGCTTGCACCTTCCCATTATGAAACACAAGCTAATTTAAATTACCGTCTCTGGATTGGTTGCAGCAGTCACCGATAACCAGACGAATTTTGGTTTTCAAATGCTCCAACGTTTGGACATTATCCATGTAAATACAGTGTTTGATGTAGCCTCACAAAAACGGTCTAAAGGCGTCACATCGCATAATCTTGGTGGACAATTGACGTCGCCAAAATGTAAAGTTAAGCTTTCTGAAAGCTTCTTATGCAATTGACCCAAAATCGGTCGTGTTTTGTGGCTCGCTTCAAGATCTTGTTAAAAAATAGCGTCCAGCTTATAATCTTCAATTACAAACCAAAAACTTCGGTTATCGTATGGTCATAGCGCTCTGAATTGAAATTCGGATTATTACCCAGACTTTCACTAACAGAAGCGATATTTTTGGCTGTGCGTACATTGGAGTGCGTACATCTTCAACGCTTCCAATTTCTTCACATTTCTTCATAATCTTGCCAGTTCCTTGCACAGTAGAATGACGATCATAATCACCTGTAATGCATGAAAAGTCCCCACGTTTGAATCACCACTTTTGTGGTAAGTTTTAACTATATTTGAGCGTTCTTCAGTTGTTAAACAAACCTCATTTGTCAATGCTAAACCTTTCACTAAATAGATAATACTTAAAATGACAGGTATTTAACAGCTGATAGCCTTGCCAGACCGGCCATTTTGAAACCACTAAACGGATAATCCTGTACTTACTTTCGTTCACAAATAACAAATTTATACTTCCGGCGCTAAAGTTTCATAGAATTTTAAGAACTTCATATTCTCAAAAAAATAAGTTTACGATATTTCTGAAATCGTCTTCGATATTCCACAGTCCTAAATCACGACGTTAAAAAATAATACCGTTTGCAAAACATTGTTATGATCAATATAGATTTTCTCTAATCATCGCCAAAAGACAGACGGACATGATTCAGTCATTAATCCTGAATAAATAAATTAAATTAAATTAAAAAACCATTGTGCGAATTTCATTTGAAGATGCACAGGATGTGATTTGATTCCAATTAAATCAACATTAGGAAAGTATATAGAGTACCAAATATATTTCGATCAAATGGGTGTCATAAATCTTACGTCGATTAGGAGATGGGTAGCCGACAGGCTACCTGGTTGACACAATAATTGTCATAAATCTTCACAAAATATATAGAGGCTTGCCACGCCCTAATATTCCGCCAGATCGTAACCGTAATTATAAAAGTGGTGTATCGACTACAACCAACTTCATTTATTCCCCTATACTCACTTTTGTTCGCCGTAACTCTTCATTCCCTGTCTTTAGTTTTTTCTTAATTGCACAGGTTTTTAAAGTTTGGCTTAAAATTAGAAAATAGACTGACCATACGAATGGCTGATTTAACATATTTGCTCTTGGATCCATATCTTTCTTTGGAGTGGACCAAAATCGGTCGAATTTGGTACATGTTGGACGAATGTGACAGTATTGTCCCGGAATGAAATCGGGGCGTTTTCATACCTTTCTGCATCTTCCATACAAGTTGGCCAATTTTTTTAAAATTCAATCTCTCTTTTGTTTAGTAAACTAAATTATGAAGATGGCGAGTATACAAGTAGACCGATATATTAAAATTTTAATTTATTAATTTGTTTTAATGCACTGGAACAAAATGCATGGTAAGATTTAAAAAAAAATCGTATCCAACTCCTTAACCTAATTTAGCCCACATTTTTCTACGAATGAAAGAATTTTATTGGCATTGAGTTTACGAATTGATTGATTTAATGACAGTCAGTGGTATCTCTTTAATTTCTAAACGGATTGCTTCATAAACTTATAATTTTGCTCCATTTATATTTATTAATTCAAAATATTTTTTGAAAAGAGTGTTTTTGATAGCACCCCTAACACCTCTCGGTCAAGGAAAAAAAGGATTTGGGTGAAGGTATACTTAAAAAATAATAATCAAATAATTCATACCGCCATCTTTATGGGTAAGGCCATAAAAATTAACATCTTCCATATTCGAAAAAATGCAAAATTTTTTAATAATGGTTTCGAACTTCGTACGTTTTTAATGCTGTTATATTTCGCGCATGCAAAGCTTTGTTTATAAATAATGTACGGTCAAACTTTGAACATTTCGGTTTTAAGAGTTGATATAATACAAAGAGAAGTAATTATTTACAATAATCTTAAATAAAAATTAAAATATTTCAAAAATTTACCTCATAAAAAAATGCTTACACGCAGTCGAATTTCAGAATCACCTAATGGAATCTACAGTTTAAAAAACATTTACTAGTCGCGTCTATTACTCGATTGCTCAAAGTGTTCGTCACACACATGAAAGTGATTATTAATTGTATCAGGTCTCGCACCCACTACCATATGTACGATAGTCCAATGTGAGGAGCATATTCGGTCCATTTCAATCGTAAGTTTTAATGGTTTCAAATTAGTATTTATTGAAGTCAGTTTCAACAGTTTGGCAAGAAAATTTCATGTCAAAATTTAAGTATTTCAAAGTGAGCATTTAAAATAAAATTATCTGTAAACTAAGCTTACAAATTGATTAAAAACTTCTACATCATGTAGGTATGAGTCCGTTATTTAATATATGCGTGAAGCCGTCTTGGTCAGGCTTTACATTAAAAGTATTTTTTCAAAGGGCATGGCAATCATTGCGTAATCGACCGAAATGTTAAATTCATTTATAATTTTTTTCTACATATTTTATTTGGAATTAAAATTCAAGCGCTTTAAAACATACCTGAATTGTCAAACAATGGTTCTGATTCTGTTGTTTTAGTCAGGGGATAGTCAAGTTAGCTCTTCAACAACTGTGAGCTGTCGCATTTATTTAATATACTGACATATTACTTTTTTGTGGTGGTGAAAGTAATTTTTCGTTTGTCGAATTTTCTGTAATAATACTGGAAATATAACTTTAAACAAATAAAAAAAAGGAAACCAAAGTAACCATCTTGCAAATGACTAACGATTCTTTTAAATACGATTTCTAGTTTCTATAATTCAGTAACATTTGCCATGTACGTTGTTATTGAAATGTCTTCCGTTTCATATTTAATGCAATCTAATATAACAATACTTTGTCCTTGTTGTCACTGCTAAAGTGAAACACAAAAAATAGCAATTATAACACGATTGCTAACTTTTCCCCAAAAATCTTTCAAACAGAATGTACGTAATTATTGCGATTACGTTGAGAATTGAAGATAAAGCAAAAAATCGAAATGAAAAAGCTGTCATCCATGCCTTAATGTAGGTAACAGTAAAGAAAAGGTCGTTTCCATGCCATCCGTCACTGCGTTCTAGTAGAATCGAGGTGAAAGAAATACCCCGCAAGTCACAATTTTAAATTCTGTTTGATGTAAAATAAAATTTTTGCTCTTAACAGGTTTTCAGCAGAAGCTGAATAGTCGAAAATGGGGGTACACATGTTTTCTTTGCTATGTACACTCGAAGAAAACCCGTATATTTAGATGCTATTTCTTCTTTTGAAATTTACATTAATCAGAAGCAGCAACAGTTAAGAACAATTACAAGTAATGTAGTCAACAAGTTTTACTTTGTCGAATGTTTATCGAAGACCTCCTATACTGCAACGTTTTCATGAATCATATAAGCGCGACAACCGTTTAGTTGACAGCAGGTTCAACCCCGGATACAGCCACCTATTGTTATTTGCGCGGCGGTCATCTCGTAGTGTCTGACGAACACTAAGAGTAGTCAACTAATCGACAAGCCTAGTAAATGCTGTGACATGAGGAATCATCGTTAGACCGAAGGTCCCGTTGAGAGTATAAAAGTAGATTGCATGTAAGCTCACTGGATGTGGAAAGCTCTCATTCATAAGATGCAAAGAAATTTATTTTATACAAGCGGTCGCTTTAAACCCGTCCTTTTCTTATTCATAATACAGGGTTATCCATTTAGTGCTTTCAAAACTATCGGATTGGCGAGACTGTCAGCTGTTAAATACCTGTCATCTGAAGCGTTAATTATTCAGTGAAAAGTTTGCCATTTACGAATATGGATCGTTTAGCACTCGAAGAACTCGTGAAGATGGATAAAACTTACTGAAAAATTGACCATTCAAATATGGACGCTTTGTCTGCATTACGAGGTGATTATGGTCGTCATAATCGACTTACTGTGCAAGGAATTGGCAAGATTATAAAGAAATTTGAAGAGACTGGAAGCGTTACAGATGTGGTCAGGCCTGTGCGTAATCGCAATGTACGCACTGCCAAAAATATCGTTTGAAAGTGTGGCGGATAATCCAAATTTCAATTCAAACCGCTATGGCCTTATGATAATCGACTTTTTTTGGCCTGCAATTGAAGATTATGACATGGACAATGTGTGGTTCCAACAAGACGGTGACACGAGCCACACAACACGGCCAGTTTTGGGTTAATTACATGAGAAGTTACAAGAAAGCGTAATTTAGCGTTTTGGCGACGTCAGTTGATCGCCAAGATCATGCGACGCCGTTAGACTTTTTTTGTGGGAGTACCTCAAAGGCCGTACACGGATGACTCCCGAACGTTGGAGCATCTGAAAACCAAAATTCGTCAAGTTATCTCCAATATACCAGCCAAAATGTGCGAAAAAGTGGTCGAAAAGTACCTTAAGAGTTCCACTGCTGCAACCAATCCAGAGGCGATCATTTAAATGGCATTGTGGTTCGTTTATAATGGCAAGGTTCAAGCATTGTAAGGAAATAAAAGTTTCATCAAAATCATAGTTTTATGTGTTTTATTTAACTTTACTTTTGAAACCGAAATACGTATAACCCGGTTCTCCAACTTTGCCAGTTTTTACAAAAAAAAAATATATATTTTTTTTAACATTTTTCAATAAACATGCACAAAGGTGGAATGGCCGTTTAAAAGGTCGAAAACACGGTACAATTGACGAAAAACGCAGTATAGAAATATCATTCAACGTTGGTGCAAAACTGTTAGCGGTACCAGAATGGACGTGATTCATTACAAAATTACTCTGTAATTTTCGTCAGCAGAAGGAGGTTTCCTAAATGGCTGATGCTGCTCTGAATTTCATGCAATTCCGTGAAATCTAGGAATATGTAGGTAAAATTACGTAGCTTGTATAGAAGAAGGCGTGGTTATCAGGTTAATTTTTTTAAAATCTTACAGCATCGGCAGCATCCTACAGCAATTTGTGACTAAATTTAATGCAACCGTGTAAGAGATGTGAGTTTAAGAACATGTGGTAAAATTGTCCATTTGTATGGGAAGTATCAGAAGGGATGTGGTTACTCGGTCGATTTTCTCCAATTCTTTAAGTTATTCAGTCTACGAAAGTAGAGTTACCGGGAAAAACGATACTTCATATTTTAGACGCGTCCTTCTGGGTGTCACGTTTTTGGCTGTGTCATTTCTTCGAGGAAGGTATAATGAAAATATCCATTACTTTAAAGCAGTTTTTAATCTTTACATGGACAAGTTTTCCTTAATAGCATTTTTTGGTCACCTTTCTTGACACAAAAAATCTCTGATGCTTTTCATTTCGTCATTCCATAACAACTCGAAATAGTTATATATATGTATTATAAAGTTTATTAACATACCCAATCGCAGCTAAATACACGCATATCTTAGCGTATTTGTCCGCATGTTTGTTGAAAGCAAGAGGTAGGAGGCACTGTTTGGGCTACGAAGCTGAAATTCGATACAAAGTATCTCCGAGTTATACGCAATTTAGTTTTGAAATTGGGCGAACCCGACTAGCAGAAAAAAGAAGAATGATATCCGACAATTAATTATTCAGTGATATTTTGTGGAAGAAGCAAAACCAGTTCATGTAATAAATTAAGCATATAATTGTGGGTAGCATCTATGACGATGGGTCGTTAAAGCTTTCTCTACTCTATTGACCTTAAGTGACCAAAAAATGTTTGCATTGTCAGATTTTCTATATATGATTAATACATAAAATCCAAAATTTTGACAAACATACAAAAAAGTAAATTGGTTTCCTAATTGCAAACCCGTCATCGCTCGAGTTAGTTGACAGTCTCTATAAAATATGAACTCCATTTTGTTTTTTTTTTTTTTGCTTTTGCGTAGAAATTCGTTAAGCGCTACAACACATATGGTCAAAATAATAAGTACACCCTATATATTTTTTTAGGGCTCGTAGACGAAAATTTAAATAAATACTAATTTCTTTTGTTACAACATTAGAAATGAAATAAGCACTAAAACAATAATAAGAAACAAAAATTAAATTCTTAATTTTTTAAAAAGTTAAAAATTAATCAAAAAACACTGGACAAAATAATAAGTACATTTAGTTAAAATAAGCAAAAAAGTAAAAAATAAGGTTTTTCTGCCAAAATGGCTGAGTTTCGTAAAAAGCCGGTATATCCACCTTTATGTTCAATTATTTTGTTGACTCTTGTTCCGTAACTGATCCATATTTTTAAGAACCTACTTCCCAATTCTTTGTTTCAACTCTTCCCAAAGATTGTCGATTAGATTTATGTCCGGGGATTGACTTGGCCAGTCAAGAAGGGTAACATTATTACCTTGGAACCAATCGTTTACTAACTTAGAAGTATACTTCGGATCGTTAACCAGCTGGAATGTCCATCTAAAAGGCACACTTTCACTGCATAGTTCAACATCGTATTTTCCAAGATAGCTTTGTAGTGGAATCTGGTCATAGTATCGGTAATTCGATGTATCGGACCGACATATACCTCGGGAAACAACCCCAGACCATAATATTGCCGCTCTCGCGCTTGACCGTCTTCTTTGTAAAGCGAACGTGGAATTCCTTACCCTTAGGGCGTCGAACGTTCCGGGCATAGTCGTTTCCAACTACATTAATTTTTGTTTCATCGCTGCACAATTGGAATGACTTCTTGTAAACGCCAGTTTAGCCTTTAATTTTATTTTTTTTTTTGTCTAAGCAAAGGAACTCTTTTGGCTAGCCGTCCTGATAAATGTGCTTCTTGTAGTCTACGACAAACTGTTCGCGATGCAATTACATTTTCAATTTCTGCTGAAATCACTCTTGAAGACACAAACGGGTCCTTCTCCGCAAGTGTTACAATACGAATATCTTTTGTTTTATAAGTTTTTTTATCTTCCGCGAGATTCGAATGGCATTTTGTACAAAAAATAGCTACCGATTCATAGTGTCTGATATAGAACGAAGCAATTTTTCTTTCTTCCGGAGAACAATGACTTTTTCAATCCAAGGCTGGTTTTTTACTATATATTTTGTTATGAATAAAGATACACTACAGTAAAATAACTAGTCTTTCCAAAAAGACTACAGCAAACTGCGAAAATATTAAAGAATTAAGCAATGTATTTATTATTTTGACCAAGTACTGAAATCACACCTGAACAAAACTAAAACACAATGAAAACAACGGGGAGCCCTAGTTTTGTTTTTACTTCCAAAGGCATTACCATATCAAAGTTATGTAAATAAGAAAGAATTGCCATGTTTACTTTCCGTTAAAGTAACTAAAATTAAACATAAAGTAAAAATAAGCAGGTGTACTTATTTTTTCGACCATATCTGCATATACTGAGCAATCATTAGTTGTTTCGAACCCTTTCTCTCCTCCATCGACGCTTCTCATTCTAAATAATCCTTTTATGTCCGAAATGGCAGAGTTCACTCTTATGCACCATAAATAATCGCTACATAAAGCAGACCACCTGAAAAGTACTTTAAGGACAATTCCTTGACCTCATTGGTTATCTAAGACATTTTTGTTTCTGGCGAACAGACGACGCCCTTCATATCAGCAATATTTATCTGCAATATGTATTACCTTCAACGAGTTTCCGCGAGTGTGATGATAACACCCTTTGGTATTATTTTAATCACACTATCCCTGCAGCAGAATGTGTCTAATGTTGATTGTAGAAATCTACAGCTTACTGTGGTCTCCTTTATTGGTTTATTTTGTGCACATAATGTGCACAGTAATCTAATGCAACTGTTATGTAGGAAACATGTTCAGAGAAATGAGCTCGTTCAAAGCCAGTTCCCATCCACTTATTAGTTTGTTCTTCTCGAGTGTTATGCCACTGACTGTCACTCGCTCTTGCACGACTCAAGTGGGAAAAACTTAACGCGTATTTTGTTTTAGAATACTCTTCAAATAAATATACAGCAACGGCTCTCTTGGTTGAAACATTGTCTTTTATGACCTTTATCGTGTTCATAACCAGAATCACAATGACGAAAACTAACGCACAGAAAGGAAATTAATGCTTGGAATAATAAAAGAAGACACGAAATTCGTTTTTCCTCCTCCTATTTTATTGCCGTGAGCGATGCAGCGGCAACATCAAGTAGATGATGATAAAGGAAGAAGGAAGGAGTTGATGAAAATAGTGAATACTACTGGATTAAAGTGGAACATGGAATTTGCGTTTTTTTCTTCGATGAAATGTACATACTCGTATAAATGTAAATACGGTCATATTTCTTATAGCATGTGAAGTTCAAAACATCAGACAAGAATACCCAATGTTAAGAAGGAAAATTGGTTGAAGCAAATGATTAGTTTTTCTAAACGTAAACCTGCACCATGGAGGGGAACTCGCTAAGCACAGATACTCTCAGTAGTTTGGACCAAACTAAATGTCTACAATGTTTAATAAAGCGATTTATATTACGCCTGAAAGCATGCAGTGATATTATTATATATGTCATTGCCATTGGGTTTACATAGCTAGCCAGCAAAAAAAGTGCATCTAAAGAAGCGAATATTCATCACAACTTGTGATAGAGAATTGGTGACAAATTGCGTAATCACCAATGAAATTAACACACAGTTGTCATAGGAGGAAAACACTATTTTATGATGCCTCTACGCTTTATATTCATCAAAGAAGCGAATATTCATCACAACTTGTGATAGGGAAGTGGTGAAAAATTGCGTAATCACCAATGAAATTAGCAAAGGGTTGTCATAGTCTCTTCGTTTTATATTCGTATTCATGAATGTGAATGTGGGTGTAATGAATATTGTAATGAAATTTTCATTGTTCAAAGTATTGATTATTTGTTGTATTATCTTTATTTATATTAAAAGTCAGTTTCTTAAAACAAACCGGCCGCAGATTTCTACGGATTTGGTACTTTCTATAAGAAAAAGCAGTAGACAGGCACTGAATAAGAAGAGCACAGAATTTTTCGTAAGACCTCTGCCATGGGCTGCAGTCCACAGTATTGGGAACAAACATTCTTAACAACATTTGAATGTATATGCTTTATTTATTCTTTGAGGGTTTGCAGTTTTTACAAATAAAATAACAAACTCATCATATCGGCCATCATATAAAGGAGGATAAATACATTTTTTCATTTTTTTTTTCGTTCAGTCGACTTAAAAAGTCTTGAAATGTATTTGGTCAAAAAATACTTGGTAGTTTAAACACTTCCTTCTGGGGTTCACATCTTTGTCGTACCAAATCACATACACCTTCATTCTTGCGGATGAAAATTTAACAATATAATGCCGTCAGGACATACTTAATTTTGTTTTTTTTTTTTTTTTTGTATCATGAATTACATCAACAATATTGTGCAACATGCAGCTCGTATCACAATCCATATTCTGAAGAAAACTTAACTTCATATATAAATTTGGAGGTGAACTGAGATCAAAACCATGCGATATAATTTTTTTTTTCGTTAATAATTCATGAGGTGATTAAATCGCAATCACTCGATAACAATTAGATTAGTATTACTATCGCTATTAGAGAAATATTTGCATATTTGAACGAAAAATTGGCTAACTGTTATAAATCTTTTTGACGCTTCATAAAACTTAATACAAACCAATATCTTGCTACACCTTTTCTGGCATCTTTATTTCAATTTGTTACCTGTAAGTTCTCGTCTATAGCCTGCACCATTGTGCGAGGTGTGTTCAAACGATAAGGTGAATTTTAATTTTTCTCAAAAAAATATTTATTTATTTATCAATTTGTATTTTATCTCCTTCAAAGTAGTCCCCCTCAGATATAATACACTTGTGCCAGCGTTTTTTCCAATCCTGGAAGCAGTTCTGATATGCACTTTTTGGTATGTCCTTGAGCTCTCTCTGCTATTCAGTTTTTATCTCCTCAATCGTCGTAAAACGTCGTCTTGGGAACAGGAAAAAGTCACAGGGAACCAAATCTGGTCAATACCGTGGCTGAGACATGATAACGGTGTTGTTTTTGGCCAAATAATCTCTCACAATCAAAGATGAGTGAGCAACTGCATTATCATGATGCAAAAGCCATGAAACTTTTTTCCACAATTCCGGTCGTTTTCGCGCAAACTTCAAGGTAATACTCCTTATTTACCGTACGGCCTTGTGATGAAAACTTCTGATGCACTACGCCATGGTAATCGAAGAAAACAGTTGGCAAAACCTTAACATTTGATCGAACTTGGATTGCTTTTTTTTGTCTTGGCTCTCCTGGACTCTTCCATTGGCACGATTGGGTTTTGGTTTCAATGTCATAACCATATACCCATGAATTATCAACAGTTGTGATCCTTTAAAGCAAATCTGAATCATTGTTAACGTCATTCATCAGTGCTTGAGCGATGCTCATGCGACGTTGTTTTTGGTCAAAATTCAACAATTTTGGAACGAACTTCGCTGCCTCACACTTCATGCCCAAAATTCCCAAAAACAAATCTTGCATAACATGAGCCAATCGATATGCCGACATCCTCAGCAACTTCTCTAATTGTGATTCGACGATTTTCCATAACAATTTTCTTCACTTTCTCAATATTTTCATCGGTTGTTAATGTGCTGGGGCATCCAGAGCGAGTGTCAGCGTCGTTATTCACATCTTCTGGAGCTTCTGTGAAAAGCTTCCACTTGTAAACATTTATTTGACTCAGAGCACTCTCACCGTATGGCACTGTTAATATTTCAGGTGTTTTTGAGTACTTAATTCCAGTTTTTACACAAAATTTGATCCTTTTTTTTTTTTTTTTTTTTTTTTTTTTTTTTGGCAGAAAATCGCCGAACACGCAAAACACTTGTCTTATTTATGCCTCTCACAAACAAACTAAACATGCTATATGGATAAAACCGTCAACATATCTTCAAGACGAGTGTACAAACATAAAAAATAATATTCGGAAGTCGAATGTACGTTATTTTTTTAACACACCTCGTGTAAAAAGGCAGTGATATTTTTATTTTTATTTTATCACACATTCTCTTAACATCAGTTACTAGAAAAATTGCTAATTTCTCATAATAAATATGTTTTTTCTTGTACATCCAATTTAGGGGGACGCCAGAAGACACATCTTGGTGTAATTAATAAGGTAAATTAACTCATTTTTTCAAAAGTTGACTCGTGTCACTATCAAGTAAAATAGCTCATAAGTATACAAAGTAATTCTGCGTCATACGGCCTAATTATGCCAGATGTTAGAATGTGAATAACAAAATGGCACGTGTTTGTAAATTAGCACTAATAATGCCGGCAGCAAATTGAGCCCAATATGGAGCTTCTCATGATATTTGTTGTTTGTATTTTTTTTTTCTTTTTTGCAGCATATAAATTATTTTGCTGTGTGCTATGAATATTTTCATGTTTAATTTCTTCATATTTTTTCTTTACGATTTGTGCTGAATTAATTGCCCCATTCTTCATGCTATTCTCTCGAAATTTCGTTGAAAGTCAGCTTTTCCTCCGCATTGTTAAAAAGAAACTCAAATCTCCATTAAACCAATTAATTGGTAGGCTGCTGTTTGTTGTAATCTTTAAGTTTCATTAAAAGTATTTCCATGCGCCTCTAGCATGAGCATATTGTCATGGTATTGACTCATGAGCCCTTTTCGAATCACAGACAAGTAAAAAAGGATCATTAAGTTAAATCCTCTTAGCTTCAAAGAGACAGACCGCCGCCAGAGGTGAAAAACCAATGAACGCCTAATGCATTTAAATTATTAAGCGAAATTTTTAGATTTTTGATGAAAGCAATTTTCGATGTGTGTGTGTGTGTGTGTGTGTAGAATCCCTTTATCAATTTGGATCAAAGAGAGAATTTGTGGGAGTGAGATTTATGTCCAATTACAGTATTATTATGAATTTTTTGTACGATGCTAACAAAATATAAGAAAACGAAAACTTTCTGAAGTTAAATTAGAAATGTCTAGCTGATAAATAATAATATAATTTAATCTCCATTAAGCCTAAAGTCTGTCAATTCGTGCGAAAATATAAAGCAATCAAATATGTTTTTAGTAAAAGATTAAAGAATTTTAGGTTTTCGTAGGCGCAGTTTTACATAAACCTGTGGGAATATGAATATATTTATATTATTACCCAATGGGAGGAGGATACATAACATTTGATACGCAAACCAGAACAGAAAATTTCATAAGGAAATCTAGTACATCCTCATCTTGAGCCTCTTTTCCAAAATGTATCTGATTTTTAGTTTGTTCGAAATATTTGCAAATTCTCTGTTGAACTTTAAAGCTTTCTAAAGTGTAAGCTGAAAACAAAAGAGCCTTACAATTCAACAGAGAATCGGCTAATCAATCGACTCAAATTAAGATAAAAAGTCACAGTATTCTGTCCCCAGTGGCATGAATAGTAAAGTTCTGTGATAATAATAAAATTGTGGTTTCATCACTTAAATCAAAAATTGACCAAAATTAGGCTAACAGAAAACTGAAATCTGTTAACCGAAAAAATCTTGTCATAAAACGAATGAAATATTTATTATTTAACTCTAAAGAAAGGGATTTGCTTTGAGGTTGAATGAATCCTTAAATATGGTTGAAAATGTGATTTTGTTTAAAATTGAAATATTGTACGTAAAGGGAGGACCAGAGCGGGAGTAGTTCGCAATTATTTCGAAGTAGAATTGGGAAAATTTCGTATTAAATTGAGAAAATTTTAAATGAAAATGACAAAAAAAATTTTGTTTTCCATTTGTGTGTGAAAAACAAAATTGCGTTTATATTTGAGAAAATTACTCGTACATTTGCAATTGGGGAATTCCAAATGAATTTTAAGCAATTTTTAAATATATACAGAAACATAAGTTTATTAACTACTATCGGCAATTTCTAAACTTCATTTGAAAATTTCTCAATCTAAATGAAAAATGTTTCAACTTTGAAAAACTTCTCAATTTCATTTGGAATTTTGCAATTTTATTTGTATTCTTTTTTGAATAAAAATGTAATTTATAATCCGAATTTGGTTAGACATTTTGTCCAATATAAATAGAAATATCATTTTAATTAGGAATACTCTCAAATATAACGGGTGGGCCATAAGGGTGTTGGCGGTTTAAATATTCAATTTCTCGGTAACGCGCGGCGCGGGGTGACGGGGGGATATGTTGTTCGCTGCGCCGCTTCCTGGAAATTTAGTCGCCGTGGAGCCGTACACGGGAGTGCAGCGTGCATTTTGTGTCCGAGCGTATTACGAAAACAATAAATCAGTGATTACTGCACGATGTTTGTATCGGCATGAACACGGTTTACACGATTTAAGTGAAGTTCCAAGCGCTAATGTGATACGAAAATGGATCAGAATGTTCGAAACAACCGGCTCAAC
>JAHXMU010000265.1:341161-462895 GCA_019455685.1 Philornis downsi
TATTATTATTATTATTTATTTTATTTATAACAATACTTTTTTGCGAACAATAATCGTCTTCTAACAGTCTACCTTTCTTGCTGTAAGTGAGGACAAAACAAAGTTTTTTTTCAACTAACATAATGACTACCCTTTGATATGATGCATGAACGTTGAGAGTTGTACATATCTGTTGTCGATTTAGTAGATCTAAAACTACAACTTTCAGGTCTAAAACTTTACTCTTCCACATGATATGGTCGACAAAACGTTTATGGGGTGAATAAAGGACTAATCTCGCAGTAAAGCTGCTGCTTAACTTAAACGGAATTCTTTTTCCATTACAAAATACTGTTAAAATTACAAATGGGCTATTTTTGTCTTGGTTCCTGGCTTTTTAATTATCGATGCAAAAGGGTACAGTTGGAATATAAATGTGAAATTAAGCATCGATTGTTATAAATTACAACTTAACCCGGCGCTTGCATAATTTTCACTAATGTAGTTCTTTTTTGTTGCATTTGTATAAGTTGGACCATTTGGCGTACAATTTTGAGGGCGATCAGATATTTCGTTTGTTTACAGTGTTCTCTTTTGTCGGTTTATCTCAGGTATATTTTTTTGTTTTTATCATTGATAAAAATATCATATAAAGAAATGTTTGTAGTGCTAATAGAATTTCGTGCATATCAGTGGTACAGTGTACCACCATCACCTATGAAGGTCACAATGTGGTCTAAGATTTGTCTCGTTCTGGTCGGTCATCAGCGTTCTTACTTTGTTTTAGCATCTATAAATTAGAGAAATGGTGACTGGAAACTGGAAAGTTTGATCGAAGTGGCTGTTTTGCATCTCACGAATCAATTTGTATCGTTTTCGATAAATGTTTGGGTATAAAACGCGTTACCTACGGGCTAATTTCGAAAGGCTCGAAGTTTCTGCAAAAACTCAATCACATAACTCGCTTTATTATGAACATGGATAAGACATCGGTTTTGCAAACCAGTCTGTAAGTTTAAGAATGCTTATTGAGCCAATCACGAGAAAAACATGTCAAAGCCAAACAAAGCCAAGATAATGTTGACTCTTTTTCTTCGATTATCGCGATGTTTTGCACTCGGAATTCTTGCCAGAAGGCAAAAGGGTAAATTAGGAATGTTATCTGGCAATTATGCGAAGTTTGAGATAGTCAATTCATCATACAAGAGCAGATTTGGACAATGAAAACTCATAGATTTCGCACCGCCATAACGCATCATTTCACAAACCTATCAAAGTGAAAGAATTTCTGGCCAATACTCATCACATGACTCCAGCAGATCTTTTTTTCTCTTCTTTCTGCAAACAATCATTTTCCATCTACTTATTTTCCATCTACGGAAGACATAAAAGAGAATTCACGGCTCGAAATGAAGTCTTTTTGCAAAATGTGTTTGAAAAATGTTTTGGTGAGTTAAGTGTACTGTGTCGGAAATGACTTGAAGGTAATACAACAAAGTTGAAATAATAATAAATATTTTGTTGAATTGAATCCCGATATTTTTTGACGGAATGTTAGCCCTACAGCTTTTAAAGTATTAAGTGTTTTAAAAACCTCTAATAATTGTTGCCTTTTTAAAAGCTCTTAAAAATACTATTGCGAATTTTCAGATTTTTAAAAATTTACATGAAAATGGTACTGGAATCATTGCCATGGGACCAAGTTCCAATTAGTTGACACAGTATGTCAAGAATTCGGCGTCTAATTATTTCCTTTCCAGAGTTATTGACATTGCCGTTTTTATTTATTAACAACACCAGTGGCTTTTGGATAAGAGTCTCAAATGGTTGAGTTTACGTAAGGCCACTGATAAATCGGAAATGTTTGGAAAATTATCGTAAAATCTATCAAATTTTTATTGATCAGGAGACATAGACAATTTTCTTTAGCAACTACGACAACGCGCTCATGTTAATTCTACTCTCTAACAACTAAAAATTTTTATTTGTATTTCCCACATAATGAATTTATGTTCATGTATTTAATTCGGTGTCCACTTACGCCTGTAAATTTAAGTCCGTCAAAATCCTAGTAAAAGATGAAAGCTAAAATTTTGTTCAGTATTGTATCATAGTCACAGATTGAAATCGAAAATGATAGAAACAGATCATTGGGAAAAATCCTGCTTTAATTTTGACTGCACGCATTTCTAGAGAAAATTCGAATTTTTTACAGTTTTTCAAACATTTTGCAGTATACGACAGTACATGTTATGGGTGTATGCAAGTTTTCGCCAAATATTATTATTTCATATTTAAACTAAAATGTTCCAATAAGAACACACTTACAGGGAGAATCTTGCCTACGTACAACAAATGTGTAGTTGTGAGCAGCCAACTTAAAGCATCGGAAAAATTCATTTTCTATTGGTCGAGTTTATTGCACCAAAAAAACTTCTTAAGCTCATCATCAATTATTCGCTCCCCTAAAAACAGTAGGATGAAGAATTTAAACGATGGCGTTCATACAAAATTTCATAGATTAGAAATATCATATATGCGACACAGAGTAGTCTTGTGTGCGATGCTATCCAGTACAATCGAATCGAATTTTATTACAGTTCAATCAAGCGTTTTAAGTACTTTACCCCCACATTGCGAATAATTTTGCTAAACGGATTTTGGGAGACGCGATATTTTACAACATTTTGCGTGGACTGGTAACAAAAGTTTTAAGAGGCTCAAAACTATATTACATAAAGTATATTTGACATTGATAGAAGATGAAATGCTTTTATCAATTTATTAATAACAAAAAACAGTGCAAAAATTTCAATTAAGTGAACTGACTCGTAAATACTCTTACATCGAATGTCTTTAATGACATTTAACATGATTGTTTTCTAATTTGTATATAAAAGCAATAATCAATAAAAATTTGTTTTCTAACTTATTTTTAACGGCAACAATCAGTAAAAATTTAAGATTTATTTGAAGCTTAGCAGCCATCACAAAATTTGTTTTCTGTTATCTCACGGTGAGTAACGAATGGTCGGGAAAATATGCTATTCTTAGGCTAATCGAGCCTATGAGTTCTTAATAATAGACAAAAATTTGGTTGATTTGATCGCAAAGTTAGCGAATAAAGCTAGAAAAAAGCCGTATAATAAAATTATGGTCATTTATATGAGCCTTACCTGAAGAGGTGGGACAGGATTATTAAGCGATCCCACTTTCAAAAAATGACCGAAATGTGCTTCAAGTCAGACACTTTGTTAATATGGTATTAGACTGGGCTTAGTTAGCTCATCTAGTTGTTGTCCTGAAATAGGGGAGGTGCAAAGTTTTCACAAGTTAGTATAAGTAATGAACATTTTGGCTTGAGGTCACTTAAGTAGGAAACACTTTAAATGGATGTGTCACGACACCCTTTTTACATTCACAACATTAAGTTTATTAGAGGTCTGCTGCCTGCTAAATTATGCTGAAATTAATGGAATATAAAAAACATATGAACTTAGCAATATGTGGGTTAAATTAGGGAATTTGTATGGGAAGTACCAGGCCGACTTTTTTCAACTTTGAGAAGAGACAAAGGCAAGCATTTACGTTATGCAGTCTACAAGTTAGAGCTTAAAAAAAATTAAGGTGCGATGAATTGGTCAATTTGGGACATATCAGAAGGACACGGCAGTGATATATAATTGTATTACATAATGCAGAATTTTTTACCGTATCAAATGACATATGGTATTTCTTCGGATATAAAAACACCCAGAATAAAACTACCAAATATTGCTTAAACTACCGAATATCTTTTCACCAAATGTGTTTTGAGAATTTTTAAGACAATTAAGTGATATCTGTTAGTCTCGCTGGCTGATTGGTAGACATTATAACTGCTGTAAGTCCACATGAAGCTTCTCCAAACTTTATCAGATCGTTGCGGGCAATGGAAAATATACTATACCGAACCACCGGCTTTCGGTGTCTTCCGCACAAATTAACCGATTTTCGAAAATGTAATTGTTTCTGTATAAATTCTCCTTCGTAGATAACAATGGCATACGTTTTTTCAAGCCTGATGTTATAGAAATCAAAAACAAATTCACTATCATCCCAGGAATGATATACGGGAAAGCTACTCACATTTAGTGAGCTGGTACGCGTTCCATACATACTTAGACTAACCCAACGGGTCCTACAGTTTAACGGTGATTTCGAACACCACTGTTTAAGAAGCATTTACATGATTCGTCGAGAACTCGACTACACAAAGCTCTCGCTAAAGACAACGAGGTGGCCTCAGCTCAAATGAAGGTAGGTGGCTG
This sequence comes from Philornis downsi, assembly GCA_019455685.1. NCBI lineage: Eukaryota > Metazoa > Arthropoda > Insecta > Diptera > Muscidae > Philornis > Philornis downsi. Next base: position 345,451 of record JAHXMU010000265.1, read on the forward strand.
TGTCAGCAGTCCTTAAAAAAAACTTGGCAAAATTAACAAAAGTCGACCGTTAGAAATGCAGCTCCTAGCGCTTCCAATACAAATAACCTTTTTTGATTTATATAATCTCAGCTTCACATATTTCACGAAGTTGGAGGGAAATCAATAAAATTTGGACTGCATCGTTCATAAACTTGGTTCTGAAAATAAAAACGGATACTAAGGCCGCACTTTTTCTAATGCCTCCCATACAAATTGACAGACTATTTTATTCTTTCCATGCAATCTCTTATTCGTGAACTGCGTTAACTGAAATTTTTGTTATTATATTTGGCAAATTTGTGAAAATATTGACTCCTTTTAGTCATTTGTGCAACGTATTGGCCACATGAAAAAGTTGTGAGAATTTAAATAGATGTCAATGATGTGACCATAGCAATGCCATGCCCTTAGCAGTTACCGTACAAATTAACGTATTTTGGGGAACATTATTTTCTCCTTAAATCACTAATTCTAAACGGAGCGCAACAATTAATATAGTGGAACAACTTAAATTTTGTAGATTTTGTAGAATTATATTGTTGCGCTATTGGAAATCGAAGAGACAACCACGCCCATTCCGGTACCTCGCATACGAATTACCTAACTACGTTAGCATCTTTCATTCAGTTCCACAGTACAACATAATTTGGAGCACGTCAACAGTTTAGTAGGCTTAGTTCTGCAAATGAGAATAGACCACATTGCTAATTGCTATCTACACATATAGATTGGTCATTTTAAATCTTCTGGGATGAAAACTTCAGAAAATTATTATACAATTTTTTTTTATCATTTATTGTGCATTAGTTTGAGTATTTTTGAGAATAAACTACCGGTTTACCACGCCCCTTTTTGCTGCCGTATCAATTTATATAGACCTTTATTCTCTCTGGTAAAAGTATAAAATACTATTTATAGGATATTTGGAGTAGGAAATGGAAAAAGAATTTCTGGAAATTTTGAAACATTTGCAATGCTACAACTTTGTTATTCACCAGATTGCGTAGTCGTTTTCAAAGGTTTTTTTTTTGGATTTGGATGCCGATTTACAACTTAGATTAGCGTTTTTGAATACTTTCCAATGTTGTTTACAAATCGCATGTATTATGTAAAATTTCGTGGCGTTTATATGTAAATGTTGCACACCTTTTCTACTACTATTCATTTTAAAATCTCTTCCGGACTTTAATGAGCCGATAATCGGAATTCAATAAGTGGAGTATTTGTATAACTTGAAATGCCTTTTCAAATCGTGTCAACCAGCCCTCTGCAAGTTCTCAAAGTTTATTGTAAATATTGGAAAGTGTTAGAGATATTCAAACAATACAACTCGGAACAGTTCTCTTGTTATTATTTACACATATGGTCAAAATAGTAAGTACAGTTTTTTTTTATAAGTTTTTTTAAAGGCTCGTAGACGAAAATTTATTTAAATTACAAGAAAAAATAAATAAATACTAATTTCTTTTGATATAAAATTAGAAATAGAATAAATACTAAAACCATAACAAAAACCACATTCAGTATTTTTCAAAAAGTAAGAAATTAATCAAAAACATTGGACAAAATAATAAGTGCATTCAGCTAAGATAAGCAAAAAAGTAAAAAAAATCAAGTTTTTCTGCTTAATTCGATGAGTTTGGTTAAAAGCCGGTACATCCACCTATATTTACAATAATTTTGTTGACTCTTTTTCGCATGCTGGCAATAAGCTTCCTGCAGGTTTTTATCGGTATTTCATACCAAGTTTTTCGATCAAAATTCCATAACTGATCCTTATTTTTAAGAATCTCCTTTCCGATTCTTTCTTTCTCTCTCTCTCCCCCCAAAGATTTCCGATTAGATTTAAGTCCGGAGATTGGCTTGAACAGTCAAGAAGGCAGACGTTATAATCTTGGAACCAACTTAGAAGTATGATTTTTACCAACTTAGAAGTATGATATTTTCCAAGACATCTTTGTACTGGAATCTGGTCAAAGTGCCGGTTATTCGATGTATCGGACCGACACCATACCACGAGAAATAACCCCAGACCATAATATTGCCGCCCCCGTGCTTGACCGCCATCTTTGTAAAGCGAACACGAAATTCCTCACCATTAGGGCGTCGAACATTCCGGAATAGTCGTTTCTAACTACATTAATTTTTGTTTCATCGCTCCACATAATGTTTCGTCATTTTTTGACCGTCTCCTCCGGACCAATTGGAATGACTTCTTGCAAACGCCAATCTAGACTTCAAATTTTTTTGTCTACGGCGAACCGTTCGCAATGAAATTACATTTTCAATTTCTGCTGAAATCGCTCTTGAAAACACAAACGGGTCCTTCTTCGCAAGTGTTATAATACGGATATCTGTTGTTTTTGAAGTTTTTTTTTGTGTCTTCCGCAAGTTTCGACGGGCTTTTTAGGATTTAAAGCATTTTGTAGAAATAACAGTGACCGATTCATAGTTTCTGCTGTAGAACGAAGACTTTGGCCACTTTCTGTTAGTCTTGAAACAATTTTTCTCTCTTTCGGAGAACAATGACTTTTTCGACCCATGGCTGATCTTTTTTAACAAAATATTTTGTTATGAATAAAGATAAACAGCAATAAAATAAGTTGCCTTTCCAAAAAGACTACAGCAGACTAAGAAAATATTAAAGAATTGAGCAATGTATTATTTTGACCAAGTACTGAAATCACACCTGAACAAAACTAATTCACAAGGAAAACAACAGGGAAACCTTAGTTTTGTTATTACTTTAAAGGGCATTACCATATTAAAGTTATTTAAATAAAAAGGAATTGCCATATTTAGTTTCCGTTAAAGTACCTAAAATTAAACATAAAGCAAATATAAACAGGTGTACTTATTTTTTCGACCATACATCGTAGTACATATTTTTTTAGTTTTCTGGTTGTGCAGTTAAAAATTTAAATAAATTATTATTCCTTATTATACGTTTGTTGAAATCGAATGTGTTTTACTTACACGTGAGGATATTAATTGGAGGCTTGGAATTATACAATAGAAAGTTACTATTTCGCAAGAAAATACATCTTGATCCTACTGATATCCTATTTAAGTGCAAAAAACTACAAAGCGAAGTTATATGCTTTGTATTTCCCTTTCAAAAAGGTCCGAACAAAAACGCTTTTTTGGAGTAACATAAAAATCCATATCAAAAAAAGAAAAAATAAGCTCTCCTATCTGTATACGAACAAAAAACTTTTGTTGAAACACTCTCAAACCAATCATACAATTGCTAGTATTCTTTCCAAAACTTTTCAAATAATTTTCATATATCACTCGAATATAGTGCCAACTTTTTTGTTGTAATAAAAAATAAATTCATTTAGAAGGATAGGAGCACAATCCTACCTAAATGCAGATAATTCGAAAGATTTTTCTAGCAGCGGTCTTAGGACAGCCAATTGCCAATAGATATAATAATTCATAGGGAAAGCACTTGCTATAACAGTCTTAAAAGGATTCTTTCAACACCAACATTAAAAGGTGCACTTAGATTCTTCCAATAAAAATGTTAAACGGCGTTGTTTGCCTAAATTCCCCAAATGTACAAATGAACTGAAATTGCTGCAGTTAATCTTTAACTTTTTGCCAGCCTGTCGAAGAAAAGGCTCACTTACGATGGGTATTTACATTATTGGCATGCAATCCTCTTAGAACCAACACTGGCAAGGACAAAAGGTGTAAAGTACATACATAATCGCCCTACCTATATAGCTTTTGGCTTTTTTTATTGTTGGTTGCTACTGTAGTAGTAGTAGTAGTTATGCCGCGACATAAAAATTTATGAACCGTGCTTAAACAAACTATCTTTGCCTATAATGCTCCTCAGTATTTCTCCTTCGTTCGAGCCTTTTTTCAATGGAGTCCATGGCCTCAGAGCGTGAAGTAAGGTACACACACACACACACCCACACACACACAGCCACACACAAACACTACCTAAGGACATCCATAGGTTGTGTGGAAGTGCGTGGCAAGGTGATTTTAAGGGTGAAAGAAAAAAATTGAGATAGAAGGAGAGAGTTTGCCGTGACAGGAGACAAATATTTTAAGCAGTCTATTGTGTACCTTTGCATCACTGTAAGACTTAAATTTATATCCTTTCTTCCTTGGTAGTCTATGGCCTCATTTTCATCTCCATTGCTCGATTTTGTCTGCTTTAAAATGTATGCCACGTTTATGTAAGATACAATTCTAATTTCTGTTGTCGCCTTCTTTTTTTTCACTTTCTCCGAGTTTTTGTTGTCGTGGGCTACCGTCGCAACCTTTTTCTTTGTGTCGGTTTCATCTTACCTCAGTGCCATCATCACCAACATAACCATTTTCGTCACAGCTACATTTACTCATCCTTAGAATATTGTTGGGTTACCTTGTGCCTGTGCCTCTTTAATGCTTTGCTCTTCTTTCATGTCCTTTTTTTAACTTTGCGCTTTAATAACGACTTTTTTTTGGCAACATTGTACGTACGATATGTGTGTGCGACAGCTATGTCCTTATGTGTACTCGTATCTGTGTATTAGAGTGACAATGCAGTAGAAAAATGCAGGCTTTAGAAGGCCTAGATCCATTGTTATGGCAATATTCCTGTTGCATATTTGGTGATGACTCCGCACATGCGCACATGAAAGAAAATACGTTGGAGTAAAAATAACCCACCGACCGTCATAAAAATTTAACAATTTATTACCATCAACTACAAATTTGTCTTATATTATATCAGGTTAAAATTGAGAAAAAGGGCGTGGAAGCGACGGCACAACCAAAAACCGTAATGGCTGTATCCCATGAAAAATTAGGGGTACTTTCATAGCTCATGGGATACTCGCCTTCAAACTGTTAAAGCGACACACCCCTTTTATTACATTTTTATGACGATTGTTCTGTTAATTTGGCCGCTGCAAGGAAATTTTTTAAAACAGTGAGGACATATTTCATTCAACGACTGTGAAATACTAGGTAGCAGAGTTTAAACGAGACTGTACAAGATGCCAAGTTAGAGCAATGACTGTAAAACATTGGGTAGCATAATTTAAACGAGACAGTACGAGCTGCCAAGACAAACACCGTAGTCGTCGACCAATAGAGGTGTCCACGACAGACACGGTTAAGAAAATTCACAAAATGTCTAAAGCAAGCTGAAATGAATGGTGTTCCAAAAAGTGCTATACATCGTATATTGACCGAAGAATTGAAGATGTGAAAACTTTTCGCAAGATGGGTGCCGCGTTTGCTTTCAGTAGAGCCGAAACAGCGTTGTAAAGTTGTTTCAGTAGAGTGTTTGACGACTTTTCGCCGCAATAAAGCCGGTGTTCAGTTATGTAACTGATCGGTATTTTTAAGAAACTGTACTTGAGTGCATGAGATTGTTGTTGTAGATTTTGGTCTCCTCGACGAGTAAATAGTCTCACATGAGGGATAGATTAGATTAGAATGTGAGATAGATTCAATTGTTTGACGTTCCCACAAGCAACCCAAAGCAATAAATGTGTAATGTTTATGGGACTGTTTAATGCTTGCTATGTGTGTGGTGTGTAATGAACCTTTTTCCATCGATCAAAGTGAGGGACCAAAACGAAGATAAGAAAGGACACTTTGACGATTTGTTTATGTGTGCATGTCAAGTATTGTATTTCAGGTAGGAGAGGAGGATAAGGAGATAAGCAATAGAATGTAAGAAATATGTTTAGATTTAAGTATTTTTGTAAAATAAAGTGAGTCTTATTCTAGAACTAAAAGAGTTCGGTTGTGTTTTTATTCCGATCAGGTCCGCGCGGGAAGTTACAGCCGGATTTTTGCTTCGATTTATAACCATGGATAAGACATGTGTCCACTTCACACCTGAGAGCAGTGAACTAGAATGGTAGAGTCGTGTCCAAAAAGGCGAAGACGGAAAGAAAGAAAAAAAAAAACATTAACGTTGAATATTATACTAATTTATTGCAGCCTTTATGTGATAAAATTATGAATAGAAGGTCGCATTTTGCATTGTCATCAAGACAATGCTATAGTTCACACATTCACTATTGCGATGGCCAAAATTGAATTAAAATGAATTAAAGTTGAATTGAAGTTGCATTAAATAAAGTTGAATTAAAGTGAATTAAAATGAAATATTCGCCAGACTTACCTCTTTGGGACTATTTTCTATTTCTAAACTTGATATTTAAGGAGTCTGTGGTTGTTAGTTATTTTAAGGAGTTTGATAATTCTTCCTATAAACAGGGTATGGAAACTATTTAATATCGCAGGAAAAAGTATATCGAGCTAAAAGGAGATTATGCTGAAAAATGAAGAAATAGTTTGTCTCTTTTTTGTTAGGTCAGCTAGTTTTGGGGCCAACTCTATATCAGTGGCAAATGATAAGGAATGGCCACTCAAAATGTTAATTTAGTGATTGGCAGTGGTTATTCTTATGTCATTAAGCGCTACAACGATTTTTTTAAAATAGATTAGACACCGTTTATTTTCTGTTTGGATATACTTCTGATAAGGCAATTTTGTGATTGGTAATACCATGCTAAGAAATTTTCCTGGAGATCGGTCAGTTTCAAAAAGGGGCTAGGCACCGCCTACCATTGACTCCAATATATTTTTTTTAGCTGATAGAGCCAAGCATATCCCACAACGTACTACAAGATCGGCTGAAAATGTTACTACTGCTCAAGAAAGTGTTCAAAACAATCCATCAACCTCAATTCGACGCCGTGCTCAGGAGCTTGGTCCTCAAAGAACAACTCTGGCCACAATTTTGCACAAGGATTTGCATTTGTTTCCATTTAAGATTCAGTTGACATAAGAGCTTCTTCCACAAGACCATTTACGCCGCCGTACATATGCTAATAGAATGATACAGCTCGCCCGGTTCTTGGCAATGGAAAACCCTCAAATTATACATCACTCAACTTTGCATCCATTAAAAGTGTCAGTCTGCTGTGCAATCTGGTCAAGAGGAATCATTGGATCTTACTTCTTTGAAACTGAAAACGGCGTAACGGTAACTGTCAATGGGGAGCGATATCGTGATATGATTGAAAACTTTTTAAGGCCACAACTGCATGCTTTGAGCTCGGTTAACATGTGGTATCAACAAGACGGTGCCACATCGCATACAGCCAGGATTACAATGGAATTACTGCGAGACCTCTTTCCACAACAAGTTATTTCAACAAATGGTGATGAAAAGCAAAGTTTATGCAAACAAACCAGAAACGTTTGACCAAATCAAACAAAATATTCGTTATGAAATTACTGAAATACCGCGTGAAATGTGTGAAAATGTAATGAAAAATGTGCTCAAAAAGGCTCGCATTTGTAAGGCTAACAGACGCGGACATTTATCTGACATTGTATTCCATACATAATTGCCGACACTAAATAAAACATTTATAAATAAACATTTATAAGATCCATCCAGCAAAATAGTATACCTTTTTGACGAACATCCTGTATATATATATAAACATATACGAGTATATTTCCTGAGAATTTTTCATTATACGAGAGATCGTGTGTGGCTGATTCAAGCTATTTTTGCTTTGTGTGTGGTGAATATTTGGTTGGAAAAACGGATATACGAGTACATACAATATCGGAATCATTAAAATATGCATATTTATATTGTTTTGGTTTTGCTATCAGAAACTTGAACAAACCGTAAACACCGACAATGTTTTGCAATAGTTGCAGAACTGTTTTATACAAGTGGTCAAATGATAAGAATATATATTTCGATTTTCAATTCTAGCACTTTGGGGAGGGTCAAGTAACCACCAAACCGATTGTAATTTTTATTTAACAAAACGCGCTGGATTCAATAAGAAAAATCGAAAAAATATTACTAACGCGAATGTCCCATCGGCTTCCAAACCAGTTCAACGTCCACAAAATGATTCATTACCAATCATTCCCAATGCTACGGGCAGTGAGTCCGAAAAATTTTTCACCAGCAGTGTTAGTTTGTATCAGGCTGATGATGAACGCCATTAAGTGACTCAAGCTGAGCTGAATGATCTAATTCGGAATTTCCATTTAACGGAGCAAGACGCAGAATTACTAGCTTCAGGCATGCAGCAGTGGCGACATCTTGCAGTTGGGCAAAAGTAAAAATTTATAGAGATAAGCTTGGAATTGGCTGCATATTTAGAAAAGAAACAATCTATTATATGCGAGTATATTTCGAGGTGCTCGTATATTATATTTCAATTTTTTGCATAAATTACTGAGAACTCGAAAAAAAAAAAATGCTCGGATAATTTCATTCTCTATTTGGTAAAACATGTTAAAAGGCGCTTATGAAACGACATTTTTGTCATCATTTTATCCTGATAGGAAGTCAAAGGCTTCCGTGCAATGGAGTCTTCACCTCCATCTTCTGATTTATATAGCGAAGAAAACGTTTGATATTCCTCAATCAGTTTGTCAATACGCAGTCAGAGAAATAGTGTTTTGCTTTACCAAATGCACAATTATCCGCATACTGGAATATAGCTGCAGTTCCTCTTGGGACAGTCCTTCGGCAAGCAGATGGTTAAATTACTACAAATAAATGAATTAGCGTTCTTCATTTCTATTGTATTTAGTTCATTTGAAATGTATTTATCTTCTAAATATTTCTGGGATTCAGAATGGGAATGGATTTAAAATTATCCAGAATGCATTCATAAGGCCTGTTCTTAGCAACGCCCTGCCAATTTTCCAACTAGATAATTTTACGTTAAAATTTGTGTGTGCCTTCTTATATAAATGTGTTAATAGAAATTTGAGTGTGGCAACACTTAAAACATGACTGTTTTCATATTCCTTACAGCAAAAGGAACACATCCACATGGCCGTACTAACTTTCATGCTGACACATAAAACCAAAGAGTGATCCAAATGTGCATGTGTGTGTGTTTCACTAGAACGCTTCTGACTTTCTTTTATTTTGTTTTACTTTTTTTTTTTTTTGGCATAGCTGCTGCCCCTTGTCGTTGCTAGTACAATTCTCATCTGGCACTTAGGACTCCTTGTCGGCGATGATTTTTTCTTCTTCATTCCTCTATTTTCGGTCAAAGTGTTAAACGTCATAAAAAGTTATATATTGTGGCCATTAATTTCAAGCGACAGCAAAAATAATTTGTTACAACATTTAATTTCAGTATAGAACTTTAAATGCATTGTATTTATGATGGAATATATATTTTATTTCATATTTAAGCGTCGTAAGAATTTCTCCAAAAAAGTGGTAGTTTAAATTGAATGTTGTAACGTTGAGAAGCAGATGGTGCCTTTGATGTTCCTCTTTTGTTTTTTGCTTGCACTTTAGAGTTTGAAGTATTAAAGTGTACCAATTTAAATGCTTTCTCCCCCTTTAAACTCGCGTATTGTTTCCGAAATTCGTAGATATTTTATTTTAAAATGTATTTATTAACAAATTTTTTTTCTTTACGCAGCTGAAAACCATGCAGTCTAATTAATGACCTCATATATACTCGTATACATGTTTATAACCAGTTTCCTACGCATTATTACTGCAATTATAAAACTGGATTGCCCACAACTCATTATATAAATTAACGCAAAATTACAAGACTTATCGTATCTGTGTGTGTGTGTGTGGATTTTTGAAGAATCTTTCTTGCCAGAATACCAGTATCTTCATTTGTTTTTCTAAAATGACTTTCGTTGGTGGCTGATTCTAAAGGTTGTCAATCAAATACAGGGTGGCGCTCAAATCATGATGTAACCGGAACTGTCAGTAAGCACCGATATTTAAAGTTGTTGAAGGAGTTTGTTTACCGGGAACTGTACCAAAGACGTATCCTTTTTCAACAGCATTTAGCTCCAGCAATAGGGGGCAATCAATTCACCAGAATTTGCTCTATGGTTTGGCTCTTTCCGTGATCGAGGTGTCACGTTTATCAAAATATCAGAAATATTTCTTATCAGCGAGGAATTGAAGCACTTTTACAGGACATACAAATTGATGACTCAAAATCCCGTATTTGGCTGCGGATATACCTATATCGTTTCAGCAGTTGTTGCTCATAAACCCATCAGCGGTGTTCAATAAAATGCTGTAAATTTTAAATTATATTTGTATTACGACATAAAATGATACTTCAATGCCGTAATAATTCGATATCCACGTAAAGTAACTGATAACAATTTAAAGCAAAAGTACGATATGCTCTGAGCGGTTTGCTTCATTTCCCTCTACATACCGATGGTTACCATTTATTCAAGCAACAAGTATGAATACCGAACGAAAAGGTCTGATTTCTGTTAATTACGGAATTGCTTATGTTGTTGCTATGACTGCTGCCAATTACGCCTTTTTGAAATAATACGCAAAACACGTATAAATACATTTACAAAAAAATATAATTGGATTTTTGCTTGACATTAAAAACCAAATCAAAGGTAGTGCTTAATTAGTAGACATCGATTTTTCTTCTTCTATATGTAGGGTTTTACATTTAGTGGTTTCAAAACCGCTGATCTGGCAAGAATGTCAGCTGCTAATTACCTGGCATCTGAAGTGTTAATAATTACGCGCAGACTGTTATAGCAATATGTACAGGGATGCTTATTTGTCGGTTTCAAAAGTAAAGTTAAACAAAGTATATATAAAACATGATTTCGATGAAACTTTTATTTAACCATACTACGTGGGCCTTGCCATTATGTACTAAATGAAGAATTATTCATTTAATGACGATTAATACCTGTTATTTGAAGTGTCATTTATTGAGTGAAAGGTTTGCCATTTACGAATTTGGATCCTTTAACTTAACTTTTTTTTTAACTTTTTAACTTTTTTACTTTAAACTATTTTTACGCGTTCTTCAGTTGTTAAACGATCTATGTTCGTAATTGATGAACCTTTCACTAAATAAATAAGACTTCAGATGAAAGGCATTTAACAGCTGACAACCTTGCCAGACCGGCACAAAATGGATAATACTTTATTTCGTACATGCTTTTTAAATGGCAACTGAAATAGGACAAATTAAAAACAAATAAATTTCGACAATTATAATATCGGCACCAGCCTGTACACAAGCAAACAAAACCTATAAAATCTGAAAGTGATAGAAATATCCTTCTTTTTTTATAAATCTATGTTGTGATGACTTAAATTCGGCGTATTCTGTATTAATAGCGAATTATAACTCACACTGATATTGGTTCATTGAACATATGAGTACAGCAAAGCACTAACATTAATTAATGTTATACTATTATACAATAAAACATAAAGCTGATTCGCACGAAATAGTGGAATATTTTTGTAACTTAATTAATGAATCAGTATTTTTATCAACACCTTCTAATCAACAGCCTGATTATGTACAACCATAGATATTTCACTGGAAATTGGGAATTCATTTCGACGTAGAAGAAGGTTGAAATGAGAAGGGAAAAGAACTATTAAAAACCCTAATTAGTAAAATCATACTATACCATAGGGTACGCATATTGAAAGACTAATTTAATCAAACAAAAAATTAACAACTAGAAGGCAGTTTATAAATTTGTGATTCTACTAAATTCAGGCAAAATAGTTTATATAGAGCAACAAAGTATTGTAAACGACCGATAGGAAGAAAAGTATCACTAACAAAAGAAAACAATGTATGAGCGATTGATGTCTAAGATAAAAGTTTGCTTAAATTACTTGAAAAATATTTTGTAACCTTTTGCAATTAATAGCGTTGAAAAGAAAAAGTCTGCCTTTGATCTTTTACCTACTGCTCGCCAAATGGATACGCCAAGAAAGCATTTTACATAATAATAATAATAATTGCACTTTAAGAATTCTCCCGAACACAACCGTATCGGTGCTACTGGTTTACAAGCTTTACTAAAAAAGGCCAATATTCTCCTTACTTTGATATACAACTCTAGGAATAGATTAATGTATATGTACATATGTATACATCATTACCCATCGCAATGGAAGTGCGCAAGTTGGAGCAAATTGGAACATTTGACAAAATCATATTGGGTTGGCAAGAAAGTAGTATCGTTTCTTGTCTGAAATCAAATTTCGACAGTTTTATTCAAATAGTTAATTTTAGTCAAGTACCTAAGTGCCATTTAGTTCAATGACCTACTGTCAGGTAACTGTTTAACCTTAGATTGGAAGAAGAGTCCTTTCCAATAAAATGTTGAAATATCTCGATTATTAGGTCCTTAGCAATACAATTGATCTCTTATTGAAAAATTTTACAGACTATGGAATAAATGAAAATTCGAAGATGCCAGATCAGAACTATAAGGTAGATGTGGCATCACCACCTATTCAAGGTACAATATTTTTTGTCGAATTTGCAGAGAACAGTAAGGTCTAGCAATATTGTGGTGGAAAGTCACTTCTTGGAAATTTACCAATTCAGATAGGTTTTCTTACAGTTCATCATGGAGTTTCATCAATTAGTGACAATTAATTTTACAACTTATTGTGTGGTTTCTTTGAAGCAGTTCAAAGTAGACCACTTTCTAAAAATACAGTCAAATTGACTACATAACTTGTTTTTGTGTGATTAAATCGTTAATGAAGTTTGAACGCGTTAATTTTGATAAAAACAGAGATAAACTGTTCACATGCATTATACCAAGCCTGCTGATGAGGATGTATGACTGGATCTGAAATAACTCTACTATAATCGCCTAAAACCAATGTGTTATGTCCTGTGATATATCAACCAATTGAACGATAAGTATTTATGAAAAACATTCCGCCCACGCAGGTAATTATCTAAAGCGTTGACAGAATAATGATAAAATCGTTTGGTTGGATACGAAAACTGGTAAGGCTGAATAAAAAAAGAAGCTCGATGTATCCATTTAGTGCTTTCAAAAACGCCAGTCTGGCAAAGCCTTCAGCTGCTAAATACCTGCCATCTGAAGTGTTATTTATTTAGTGAAAGATTTGCCATTTACGAATATGGAGTTGTTAACCGTTGAATGCGTAAAAATAGTGAAAACATACTGCAAAACTGGAGGTTGAAACGTGGGCACTTTTCGTGCATTACGAGGTGATTATGGCCGTCATAATCGACCTACTCGAACAGTGCAAAAGATTGGCAGGATTATAAAGAAATTTGAAGAGTCTGGAAGATGTGGCCAGGCCTGTTGCATAATCGCAATGTACTCAGTAACGAAGATATCGATTCTGTTAGTGAAAGTGTGACGAATAATACGAATTTGCAGATTTCACGACGTTCTCAACAAATGGGCCTATCTTACGGCATATTAAGGCGTATTTTGTATTTGGGTTTGCACCTCCATCCATATAGCGTCCAACTCACATAACAATTAAATTTAGCTGACCATTCACGACGCCGTAGAAATGCTGGTTGGATGCTTCAGCAATAAGCTTTCGATACTGTTTTTTTGGACCAAATTTTTTCATGAAACAACAACAAGCAAAATGTTCGCATATGAGACTCAGAGGATCCATAACCTATTGCATCTGGAAAAAGTGACTGTTTGCTGCGTATTATGGTCTGGAGGTGTCAAAATAATGCTGGAGGAACTTCAAAGAAATCTGCTCCTGCAACTAATCCAGAGGTGGTCCTTGATTTAGTTTTTCGTACATAATAGCAAACACCAAACATTATAATGAAATATAAGTTTCATCGAAATCATAGTTTAATGTGTGTTTTATTTAAATTTGTTTTTGAAACCGAAAAATTTATAACCATATATATTATGATTGTAACCGTTTATTCTAGATGGCGTTATAAAATTAAGATTTTTAGATTTATAAGATTTCGTACAGAAAAAATTTAAAAATATTTGAACGCGCTTTAAAGAAGGATACAAGCAAAGAGAAAAAATGCCATAAATTACAGTTTTTCTTCGAAGGCAGGTGGATGCAAATATGAATAGTGAATAGAACTGATGAAGAATATTGAGTCACTTACGACGATATTCAGCGAAAACTATCGTGGTAGAATCAAATTGGTTTGGCGCAAACTATGACCAAGTCAGTATTGACCGTCAAGAAAGTTTTTCCCTGTGTTTAGTGGGATTGGCAGGAAATTAACTTCTCTTCTACGGTTAAACTCATAATTCGGATATATGACGTCAACAACTTAACCTCCTAAGTAAAGCAACAGCCCAGAAGCAACCAGTTTTGGCTACTAGAAGAGAAATTGTGTTCCATCAAGAAACCACATCGCCAATCACTCGACAGAAGGTCCGGGACTTGGTTGGGAGGTTTTTATGGATCCACCTTATAATCTGGACCTGACACGAAGTGATCGCTACATGTCCGAGACAATGGCGAATGATTTTGCTGGTGAAAAATTGTCTCAAGACAAGTTTGTATAAATCAATAGTCCCAATTTTTTTACCAACGTCAATGAGGGCAGCTAAGAGAGGGGCATAATTGAATTACGCACATAATAGCAACAAGTTATCGAAAAACGGTGTATGTACATTAAACTTAAATCGAATCATTGTAACAATGCTTAACAAAATCTTTAATGTAATGCAAAAATAATGAATTTCTTTTATAAAGTAGATATTATAAATCGCATATTGTCATGGAAAAATTGCCAAATAGTCGGGCTCTGAAGTTATTCTAAAATATCAAAAAAAGTTTGAAAATTTTAATAAGATTTCATTATATTATTGAATTAAATCATACATTTTTACCATATTTTCAATTTAAAGAAAGTCTACAAACGACTGGTATTTAAAAAAAATCCAATTTTGTGCCATCTTTTTACCTTCTTTGATCTGCTTTTCCCAGCGGCAACGCTGCTCTCCTTAACATGTTCCTGGTGTGGATAGCATTAACTACGCCGCCGTTATACCCAGCGTTGCGCATACATAAATGTTTGCGCTAAATCTGCTGAGATCAACTTTTTTTATTTGTTGACTATAAAATATTGTTTTTCTAGGGTTGTGTAAAAGCTAACCACACAAAACTGGGAAGGAGCCTGAGGAAAAGCAGATATATTATGCGTATGATGAGTTTGCTGAAACTCATATTTAGCAGGCATACAAACATAAAGAAGCATTCAAATCCGTTAACGCACCGACACATCCTGAACTCAAATACATCTTCCTGGTGGCAGTGTTTACCTGCGTGTCACGCAATTTTGTATAATTTTACACACAATTTTCTGCATCATCGTACTTTGCTGTTTTCCATTTTTCAGTAAATTTCGTAACGCACAAAGCACAGTGTGAGATAAAAAAAAGTTTAAAGAAGAATGTGGGAGAAAAACAAAAAATTGTAATGTAAAGATTTCAAAAATTAGTTATCTATTATTCAAGTGGCATCGATGGATAGAGAGGAATAATGTAAAGATTCCACCTCTCTCCTTATACACTCTTTAATGTCTTCAATCACCGATTGAAGACGAGTTATTCATTAAGTGCTTCCAAGATCACCGGTCTCGTAATTTTGTCAGCTGTGTGAACCTATCATTTGAAGTGTTACTTATTTAGTGAAAGGTTTGCCATTTACGAATATGGTTCCCGTAAATATAGTTAAAACCTGACGCAAATGTGGTGATTCAAATGTGGGCACTTTCACTGCATTACAGTAAGATTATGGTCGTCATGATCGACTTACTGTGCAAAGAGTTGGCAAGATTATAAAGAAATTTGAAGGGACTGCAAGCGTTACAGTTGTGGTCAGGGCTATGCATCATCACTATGTACGTACTGCTGAAAATATCGTGTGGCGGATAATCGGAGCTTGAATTCAGACCACTATTGGAAGTTGTGAAATGGGTGATATTTGGCTTCAACAAGACGGTGCCAAGAGCTACACAACACGACCGATTTGGGCTTTATTGCATGAGAAGTTTCCAGAAAACGTAATTACACGTTTCATTTGAAAACCAAAATTTGTCAAGTTATCGCCGAGATACCACCCGAAATGTGCTAAAGATTCGTATAAAACTACCTTGAAAGGATCTACTGCAGCAACCAATCGAGAGGCGCCCATTTAAATGGCGAGGTATTTCAAACATATAGGTAATAGCAACGTCCAGGCATTGTAATGAAATACACGTTTCATGGAAATCATAGCTTTTTGTGTGTTTTATTTAACTTTATTTATAAAACCGAAATGGACAATGGACAATGGACAACCCGTTGTAATGCCTGAAATCATGCTACATTGCAAAGGATATTGACATTGCTTTTATATACCTAATAAATGGTAAATATCATGGATTTAAGTTAAATTCATATCAAGTCTTATCTAGGAAGAGAAATCTACTTGAGCCTACTGGTCGATCATTCTATATTTTGCAGTCTAAAATGAGTTAGACATAATTTACAATTATCTGGTTGTTCGGAAAGTTCGTTCAGGTTTTAAAAGAAATGTATTTACAAACTAGCTGACCCGGCAAACGTTGTTTTGCCTTCAAAATGATGTTTGTGACCAACCATTATTTGATTCAATGTTAATGTGGTAAACAAAATTAATTGCAAAAATCTCATCTCCAACGCCATCTATCACTTCAACTAAAACCTTTTAAACCTTCCGGAATACTCTACCGATAATTTAGGATCAAAATGAGCCAAATCGGTCCAACCGTTCTCGAGCCTTAGCGAGACTAACGCACAGCAATTGATTTTTATATATATAGATTTATGTACAAGAAAACAATTATTTTAATCTCCATTTAATTTAAATTAATCTCCATTTTTTAATAACTTCTTCGCACCTCTCTGGGAGCTTTTTAATTAATCTCTCGTAAAACACGCGTGGCTTTTCTGAAAAAAAGTATTCAATTCGATGTTTCACTTTCTCGTCGTTAAAAGAAATTTATTCATCATCTTCATACACCTTCCCACCCAAGCTCTTACAGTTTCTGACGGGTCCGCAAGGCAGTATGAGACCTCGGTGAGAGGATGCTCACAAATCCGAGTCCTTTCACGTTCCTTTCCCTAACCGTTGTACGGGGATTAACAATAATTAAATCACTCACCTCCTCGGAAACAATTTCTTTCGGTCGAAATCTTTTAACCCATCTTTGGCAAGTTCCTTCATTTGGTCCGATTTCTTTATAAACAGACTTTATTTTTCGGCTGACTTCAGTAGCAGACTTTTTGGAAATAATTGAGCATAATAAAATGCTCTTTTTTGCTCATTTTTGCCACTTTTAAAATTTGTTTTTTATTTTTGTCGCTTTGAGTGTGTTCTGTCATTTAGATCGTTTACAGTGCTCGATTTTGTCAGTTCATACCAAGTGCGATTTTTACAATGTATAAAAATACCGCACAAAAAATGTGTCTCAATTTTTCTATTGCAAATGGAATTTCGCGTCCCCACTCGCTGAAATTGCTGCAGAGGGCTTACAGAAGGCTCGACTTTATGAAAAAAGGATGCATGTGAAATTAACGTCGACAAAAAAAAAAAAACAAAAATGGCAACCGAAAATCATCATTTAAGTTTGAGAGAAGTAGTCGCGGACCTTTCTTCCATTCTAGATCTAATTCGTACAATTTTACATTATTCCACTAGTTCCAAAATATCAAAAGATCTTCAAAAACTCAAAGACTGCTGAAGATATGCACTTTTACAAAACACAATGCATCTAGTGATGAGACATGTGTTTACAAATCTGATATGCAAACCAGTGAACAATCTTCGAAATGGCGCTTTTCAACTTTATCGAAATCGAAAATAAATGCACCAAAGTCAATCAAAATTCAAGGGTTGTTTTGTTTAATCACGCGGTGTTGTACGTTGGGAATTCATACCAGTAGGTCAGACGCCAAAAAAACAATATTTTCCGGGAGTTATGGGATATTTGAGAGACCAAATTTGGCGAAGATTTGGCAGGATTTGAAAAAAGTATACACAAAACTGTTGTGAAATTGTAAACGAATTTCCAGCCAAAAACCCCGTTTGAATTTTAACAGTCAGTTTTAAATCCAAATGTTTTTGAAATCTTTAAATGCTGAAACATCTTCGATATGCCGAGAAATATTTCTGGGTCAATTTAGCGATCGTACAACATTTGGTATAACGACATGATGCACAATTTGAACAGATAGTGGTAGCAGAGGCTAGTGGTATTGGTACAGAGCGGATCAACTTTTGATATACGTTACATGAAATGCTTTCGAATGTGCATAAGAGCTAGGAGACAGTACTGAAATACTTGTGTTAAATAGGTATTAATTGTTTTTTTTTTTAACTGATTTTCGATAAATTAGTCAACAGTCCAAGTTTACTCCCACAACTAAATTTACCACAAGGATGTTACATAGTAAACGAAGAATAAAAAAAAAACAAATCCTCTTGCATTCCATTAATAAGATATGGGAGAGCTTCCCAAATTCAGTCAGCTTACATGCATTTGATTTTTAGACTCGCTTAATGCGACCGTTTAGCGACGACTCCGAAATAAATTTTGGCAATGAGCAAGAGTTGTCTCAATGTAATGCAACACGAGCTTTGTAAATAATAGTTTGTTTTCAGACCGCTCTCTGCTGTACTCTACTCATAAGGTCAATGAAATACGAGTACTTCAATGACAGTGTAAAGCTTTACAGATTCTATATTATATCCCTGTAAATGCGACTACTTTTGCCTTCCACTCTATGTATACCATCGTTTAACAATCATATGCAAATGAGCAGATATTTTGAACTCAAGAACACGTTGGCAGACACACAGAGTCTTATTTCTATAATGCCACGTGTACTGCTGAAGTAGAGAGTGTGTTTGTGTTTAAAAGGATATTTCTTTAATATTAATCATGCGTGAGTGTTTGCTGTGCTTTTCTTTTACGTTGTGCATGTTTGATGTAATGCTGTGATGGTTAGACTTTACATCATATGATATTTAATGTATTTAAGGGGAATGAATCAGATGAAGCAGCAATAAAACACCTTAATAATAACAGCCGACACACGGTTGAGCTAAATGAATACATACGAGTATGTTGATGTATGCATACAAGCATTTGTTTGAAGCAGTATCTGCTGTAAAAGAAATGGTTTAAGAAAATTCCTTTAAACCGAGTGAATCAGATATGTCAGATTTCTTAAGTATTTTGTCGACAATAATACGTATCTTGTTTGCAATATATTATGGGTTTAAGATACTATTTGTGTTGCTTTTTAATTCCGATCATTGTGTAATGTCAAGAATATACTATACGAAGAAAATGTGTTGGGAAAGCGCTCATGGCACTGTAATTCAGAGGTAATGTATCTGCAACTGGAATTTTCCCAAGCTATTCTTAATCTGGTTAAGCGATGGTTACTCAAATTTTGTTGACAAAAGTGCATATAAACCTGCGACTAAAATATGGTTTAGCAATTCTTAATTTTTCTAAGCCATGTCGCATGTAGTAGATACGCATGTAGCAAAATTTAAAAATAGGAGACCAGAAATTAAACTGCCATGAAATCTTCTATTTTCAATGCTTTTTGCGTTGGTTCCAAAGCGTGCAAAAGCTTAGCAGAAGAGACATGATAAACCGTTGGTTTTCAATCAATTTAATCACTAGTGTATTAATAAACAATAAAAGAAGCCATTTTATGGTTTTCTAAGGCTCTTGGCTTAGAAATTATTAAGCGACCATTGTTGCACTTCCCACTCTCTACTTTCATTTGTAGAACTAAATTCTCTAAGCACCTAATGCATGCTAAATTAAACTGAATTCAGCTTAATTGAATGAAATATAGGAATCTATTGTCTCTTAAGTAGTTGCAAATTAAAGATTATAATAGAAAAACTACGTTTCGATGAATTAGTCTACTGTCCATTTTTACTCCCACAACTAAATTTACCAAAATAATGTTATGTTCCACATTTGACTGAATTTTGTAAAACTACTTTAAATATAAGAAACGAAGAATAAAAAAAGGCAAATTTCCTTGTATCCCATTAATAAGATATCCAAGAGCTTCACAAATTCAGTCAGCTCACACACATTTCATTTTTGGACTCATTCAATGCGACCGCTTAACGACAATTTCGATTACTTCACTACTCGAAGAGTTCATCAGACACATCGAGATAACCGCCATCGCCATCAAATGAAGACAGGTGGCTGTATCCGCGGTTGAATACACGATTATGCGACCGATAGTCGAGTGCGCTGATCATCGCACAATAGTCGGATGAGAACATATGAATTAAATCGGTCATTTATATGGAAGTCTATTAGGGGCGCTACTACTAAACCAATAACATGGACCAAAACACACGGATTACAGTCCATAGCGAGGAGACATTGGTCAACTTGTATAGAAGGCGTCAAAAAGGGTGGGTCTATATAACCCACGTACGACTGCGATATAGCAAAATATTCGTATTACGCTATGCCAATGTGTAAAGAATTTTCATTTTCGGTAATTGTAGTGTCTATCAGTGTCTACGGCCGGAAACAGCTCAATCGACATCGTGAAAATCATAAATTGCATTTGATAAGCAATACTTGATATCTTAAACTCTCCCTTCTGTTCTCATAACCTTTGTGCCGCATCAAATGATACATATTTTCAAGGGCAGGCATAAAAATGTGAAAGAATAATGACATATTTCACAGTTAAAAAATGCATCGATGACTTATGTTCAAAACCTCTAATTGGACTTCATGGAAAATAGTTTTATATGACAGTCTTCTCTGGTGCTGTTCACATTCCCAAAGTCAATTTTGTAGAAAAAACTATTTTGTTTTTTTCCAAATTTTTGTAGTGAGTTAAAGCTCACTTATTCGCGGTGAAATTTCATAGCAAAAATGGTTGTAAAATTTGAAGCTACATTTTTCCAGTACTATGTTTAAAATTGTCTTAATCATTGAGGCAAGCCTTTTTTTTTGTTGGTTTCCAACACTGAAATCGGAACAAGTTGCATTTTTACAACATAATGTGCTCGATATTATATTTGTGAACTTGAGAAATTTAATTGTTATGCCCAAAGAAATAATTTTATAAGTTTACAAATATATTATCGATCATATTACGAAGTAAACACAAAAGTAGTTCTAACTTTAGTGTTGGAAATCAAGGCAAAAAATTTGGCAATGCTACTTAAGAGATTTTTAACAGATTTTTTTGAACATTTATCGAAATTTGAAATACTACGAATATAAGTCGAAATTATATTTATACTATGTGCAATGTGTGACACAATAGGGGCATTGTTCACGCCTGCCAAATTGTGAATATTAGTGAAAGATGTGAATCTAGGGATATGCTATCTATTATCAGATTATCAATATCAGAGCATGGTTATCCGAACGATTTTCAAATTTTGGCAAACATTGTTATTAATAGACTTTTGACCAAATTGTAAGTTTCAAGGTATTGAAAATTACCCAAAAAGAATAAAATTTCGACAAAATTGGCAAATTTGTGTAAAAAAATATGCCAATGCAATTAATTTTCCTTCACAGAACTAAATATATGCAAAACATGGTACGATCGGAATTTGTCTAAACTCAATACAACTTCTTGAAAGAAATAAAGACAAAAATAATGGGTCATTTTTATGTAGGATACCAAAAGAGGCTTAGATGTTTGATTGATATTTTTCAAGATTTACCAAGGATTATAAAAAAATCAATGTTACTGCAGCCTTAAAAATTACAGAGAAAACATTCCATTTTGGAAAATAAGCGAATTTGTGTAGGAAGTACCAAAAGGGAATGGTTAATTGATCGATTTTTTTTAAGTTTTGCAAAAACAGCTTGTAAATAAAGAGTTACGCTAGATTGCCGAAAATCTTAAATTTACGATTTTACCAACGCAATGCACCAGTCGAGCATTAACACTACAGCAGTCCACAAATTACGGATTACAATTGAAAAATTAAATTTTGATAAATTGGATAGTTTGCATGGGAAATTCCGGAAAAGGCATATTGATTCCTTCTGTTTTCGTTCCCCAAATTCGCCAAGCAAGTGGTTAGGGACACATTCAATTGAAATCAGTACAGCCGCTTGAAAGATGTGAATCCAAGAATATATGAATTGTATCGGTCATTTGTACAGGACGTACCAGAAGTGGCTTGGTTACTGGGCCGATTTTTCTTAAGAAGAATAAATCATGTAGGACTCGGGCTGCTTCGACCTGCAAATAAAATATTTAAGGGAAAATTTTAATTTTCGAAAATCGGTCATCTTCTATCGGATGTACTAGAAGATGTACACTCCATTCACATTCGGAGACACTACTCTGACAAACGCTTAACAACAACTTAGTCAACCAAATTTGACTAATTTTAGAAAAACTGAATAAAATATATGACCCTAAGAATACATGAGTTATATCGGTTGTTTGTTAGGAAGTTACGTAAAGAGGATTGGTTCAAAGGCCGATTTTTTTTAAATTCTGCCAAGCATTATAATCTAATACGACGGGCAAAAACGTCTACAAATGAGGAGTTACAGGAAAATTCAATTTCGGTAAATCGGTAAAATTTGTATGGAATGTACAAGAAGCGATCAATTGACTTACAATGTCATGAAAGATTCCTTCTACTACAAATAAAGCCAAGATTTCGATGAAACTTTTATTTCACTATAATGTTTAGAGTCTGACACTTTATACGAAATACAATGTAATTTTAAATGACTACCTCTGGATTAGTTGCAGCAGTGGATCCTTTTGAGGTAGTTTTTGACCACTTTTTCGCAAATTTCGGGCGGAATCTCGGCGATAACTTAACGAATGTTGGTTTTCAAACAACAATGTTCCAATGTTTTTGGATTATCCGCTTAAACACGGTCTTTGACGTAGCGCCATAAAAAAAAGTCTAACGGCGTCAAATAATCTTCATAGCTGAAAAGTTGCTATAGAACCGCGTTGTGAATGTTCAGCCGGTTTTAATTGTTGCGTGATCTGGATTTTATATTGATAGAAATGCAAATCTAAATGCAAAATAAGAGAGGCTCAATTGCTGAGAATGTCATGGAATTGATAAATTCGGATTATCCGCCACACTTTCACTATCAAAAGCGATATTTTCGGCAGTGCGTACATTGCGATAATGCACAGGCCTGACCACATGTGTAACGCTTCCAGTCTCTTTAAATATATCTATAATCTTTACAATCCCCTGCCCAATAAATTGATTATGACGATCATAATCATCCCGTGATGCACGAAAAGTGCCCACGTTTGAATTACCAGTTTTGTAGTAAGTTTTAACTATTTTTACGCGTTTTTCGGTTGCTAAACGATCCATATTCGACAATTGCGAACATTTCACTAAAGAAATAACTTTTCAGATGACAGGTATTTAACAATTGGCAGCCGTACCAGACCGGTGACTTTGAAGCCAATAAATGGACAAGCCCCAGTTGCCATAAATACAGCTAAATTTAAAAGCTTAATAAAATTGGTTCCTCTTCTGGAAGCCGCCACACAAATTTAACGATTTACAGAAATTCAAGTTATTCCTTGTAAATCCTCACTTGTGATCAGCAATAAGGTAAGAACTTATCCGTTGTGTACAATTTAAGAAAATTGATCGATTAACTGCGCTTCTTAAATAACACTTCAGATGATAGGTATTTAACAGCTGATAGCCTTGCCAGATCGGCTGTTTTGAAACCACTAAATGGATAACCCTACTTAATAATACATTTATAACTTCGAGTGAAGATATAAAAACGAAAAGAACAAACAATTCATAAGACTGCGTTAGAACTATGCAAGAAGAACAAGGACTCAAGACTGTTCAGCCATTTAAAGATACATATTCATGTCCGATTGAAAAGTACCTGTTCAAAACATATCCACGGATTGTAATCGTCATTAGAAATTAAAAGAAAGGTTTTGTAGATTTGTAGCGCCCAAATTTTTCATGTAGTAAATTCTTTAAACTTCTCGTTCAAATTTCTGTGCGCAAAATTAAGCACCCTTATTAGGATTTGTAGCTTAGAATCACGTATTTAAAACCAATTTTTTTTTCAACTTTTTGACAGACAAATACAGGTATGTTCCAAAAAAATAGTGAAATTAAAGTAAAATACGATTTGAAAAGTTAACGTTTCGGTTTGGATGTTCTGCAAAAAAAGTGGTTTGTTGTTCCATTTTCTCATATGAAATGAAGTTCGAAAATAGAAGTTGTAAACAGCTGATATTGACTTGAAAATAAAATTTAGTTATTAAAACTACTATTTGTGATTTTTTGTGCATAAAATGAAAGGATAAATAAATAATAAGGACAAATAAAAAAATAACGGATAAATAAATAATGAATGCGGTGTTAGTGTCCACTATATACCAAAACAATGAATACGCAAGAGCAAAATTACAAATTCGAACATGTATGTACTTAAGTACATTCAATATACTTTTAATAAAAACTATTAGGTTTTTACAAAATTATCGCATCAACAAATTTGCATTTCATAACATTTTACATTGCATAAAATTGAGACTGCCCAAGTCATCCATTCCGGCAGAACTACAGCTTGCTGCCACATTAAGGTTTTTAGCAGAAAGAGGATTTCAACGAGGGGTCGGAAAAGACACTAATGTGGCCTTAGCACGGAGCACCACCTGCAAAATTTTAAATCGAGTGCTTATTGTTCTAGAAAAATATATTTGTCCTAGGTGGATTAAATTGAAAATGACAGTTGATGAACAAAATTTGTCTAAGCGCCACTTCATGCAAAAATTTGGTATTCCCGATGTAGAAGGACGTATTGATGGAAAAAGAAAAAGATTCCACAATTCTTCCAATTTTACATGGTCCCCTTTTTCCAGGTCTGGATTGTTTTTGCATAAAACGTAGCATTACTGCATCCTGCGTTGTATTCTTGCGTTTTGCTCTTCAAACAAGGAGAATTTTTATTCAACCAAATGGAATCTGACCACTTTTATTTATTATACTTACATGTTTATTTGCAAAAATTTTTGTTTCACAATAAAATTTCAAAGTATAATTGCATTGTTCTAGAAACTACTTTTAGGCAAAAAGAAGTGGTTTAATCTTTTTGCCTAAAAGTAGTTTCTAGAACAATGCAATTCACTACGATTTGATGCTCGAAAACAAAACAGAAATGAAAAGTAAAATGTAAAATCCAGAACACCCAAGTGTCAAATTGAAGCGATTACAAACTACTTTTACTTCAAAGTAGAATCTGGAACACACCTGATAGTTTATTAATTTTTACCTTTGCTACCAATTTTCCCTAACACTATTCTTCTGTTTTCTACTCTGCCTGCTGACAGAGTATTGTGTGAAAGGACAAAAATTTTATAAAAATTACTACAAATGTTTCGAATACAAAATCACCGAATCACTAACTGTTATGTGTAATGTGTTGATGTGCATATACAGCCACGGGCACAAATTTGCATTTCAGCTACACTTTGTCCATAAATTTTAATGTATGTGAACACAGAATATCTGTGCAATGCCGTTTTATTCCACAGGATACTGAATCAGTTGACTTAATCAAATAGAAGAAGGTTACAAAATACTCCAAATGGCTGTGCTGTATCGCACACAGTGTTAAATTCTACAGCGCCCGAATTGTTGTTATAATTTTTTTATTTTAGAACAAACCAAAAAAAATTCTGGTTTACTAAATGTTTATTTTACCTTTGTGAAAAGTAAATAAATAATAGAGGCTCTTCTGCCTCGACCCGAAAACAATGAATAAATAAAGTATTTTGTTTTCGAAGTATTATTCAAGGATTAGCAATGCGATGCTATTGGGAAATATGTGAAATTTGATTTACAAAGGGCTATAAATATTTTCATTGTTATTTACACATATAATATTTGTGTGGATGTTGATTTTAAAATATGTACAATAACGTCATGGTGTTTCATTGCTTACAGATTAGCAAGGAGTTTTGTTATAACTTTAAAGCATTTTAAGCATTAATTTCTATACAAACCCAGTACTGAAATTTCAGTTAGGCTTACTGATTTACATATACCTTCAGCCAAAATCCTTCTACGTTGGCTCAAAAGAATATGGAGTATCTAAAGGAGGCGTATCGCATTAAATATTGCTTTGAATTGCCACAAGATAAACGAATTTAAATGATAATTTATATATAATAATTTACTAAAAAATGTGTACAGGAACATTGGTTATTGATAAATTAAACAATTTGTTAAGGAAATACTCCTCCGAGCATGGCCTTGCAGTAAATTTTCACTCCCACAACTAAGTCCAATAATCGCCAGATGCGGGATAAATTACAGTGAATGTAATGCTATTGAACGAAAGACATTAATTTCTGAGTAAATGGATTAACTTAGGTTATTTCTATGGGAAATACCAAAATGGGCGTTTCTATCTGGCCTATTTTTACAAATTTCTTAAAGTATTATGAAGCAAGCAAATATTACAATCTGCTGGTGAAAAATTAAGACAAAATATGGAATTCCCGTAAGTCCACTAATTGCTAATTTATATGGGAGATATAGACGTATCATTAGCGGTCTGGTAACGAAGTCACTTTCATAATAATATGTAATAATACGTAGTTACATCAGTCATCTACATACGAAGTGCTCGGCAAGGTGTGTGTTTAGTCGTCAGCATTTCTCAAACTTTCCCAGAGGCTATAAAGCAGAACGGTTGTCAAAAACCATATAGCTACAGGTTATTATTTAGAATTTACAAATAACTTAGGAAAATTATTCGATTTATGCAGGAGGCTCCTAAGGTCGCTCATTCCAGTCCATTTCCACCACGAAATGATTATGTGAAAATGAATGAACTAAATCGATCATTTTTGTAAGGTTTGTCCATCAATTGTTCGAAATTCTATAAAAAACAAAGCAACGCAATGCAAAAAATTCGGGTTTTACAGATTAAAGATTAGAGATTACAGACGAAAAATCGATAATATTATGTGGTGTTGCAGAAGGTACGCTCTAACGTGTTACATACAGTTTTACGACATGTACCAAACTGCCAGCCAACCAGACAGACGTTCAACTGACCAAAAAGGTCATGAAATACTCGTATATCTGCTCAACAGCTTATAAGGACTATAAATGCTTCATTCGAGTGAAGGTGTAAAACTTATACAGAAATTTCTGTCAATTTCTTCTGGTACGAAGGTAACAGAAGAGGTGTGGTAAAATGAAAAGTACTCGTACTTATTAACAAATGATATAAATTAATTTACAATGGAAGAAACAGAATTACAGTTTTCTGAACTTAATTGTTATAACTTACTTACATCTTGCTGCCTTCCGCTTAGAAATAATTATTAAACCATTGATTTTTTCACATCGGTAAATTTTTATGAGAGGTACTCCAACGGAATAGGAACGTGGATCAATTCCGCCCGTAAAACAAAACAAAACAAAAATGTTCGATAAATCAGTCAATTTGTATGGCATTTATAGTTCATGTATTTGAGGTTATGTTATCCTATACAAAACAACAGCGATTGGCCAAATTGTAGCAAAATCTATCTTAACAGTTGTATATAACTGCTTCTATATAATATTTTATGTAACATCTCATATGTGGGTTACCAAAATGAGCTTGGTTAGACAGTTCATTTACAGTACTGAACTTGTTTGCATAAAAAAAAATGATGAAAACAATATAGGGTGATTTATTCATCGTAGTTTTTTTTCAAAATCGAATAAAACATTCAAATTTGCATCCTATACTAAAATTAT
This sequence comes from Philornis downsi, assembly GCA_019455685.1. Classification (NCBI taxonomy): domain Eukaryota; kingdom Metazoa; phylum Arthropoda; class Insecta; order Diptera; family Muscidae; genus Philornis; species Philornis downsi. The sequence continues at coordinate 373,082 of JAHXMU010000265.1, forward strand.
TTATTGAAATCGATAAATTGGTCTTTGCCATTTAATTTTTAAAGATAATTTCATATAAATGTTGTCCGCGGTTCCGTCTCAAAATGTCCATTCGGAAGGACTAATTTTTCATCACTTTTTCGAGCATTTCGGCCTGTGTTCCACGAATATCGCGTGTTATGTTATCCTGTAAGGCTTCAATAGTGTTCGGCTCATCCACATAGACTAACGACTTGACATAACCCCACATGAAATAATCAAGAGGCGTTAAATAACAAGATCGTGGGGGCCAACTCACAGGGCCAAATCGAGAGATAAGCTGCTCACAAAATTCATCCCTCTACATATCTATTGCTTCACGATCAGTGTGGCAAGTTGCATCGTCCTGATGAAACCACATGTCATGTGATTGACCCAGCAAAAAATGTAGCACTCAGAAAAAATCTTTTAAAATGCTATTTTTTAACCAAATGTTTTTCGTGGCTTTTTAAGTCGCCTGGTTGATGTCCGTCTATCTGACTGTATGGCTTGAAGACGAAATAGTGATCGCGAATCATTACAGCGCTTATTGAAACTTGGCACTGCCTAAAAGCTTACCAGATTATTGCCGGAGATTGTAGATGGGTTATCGGCTCATTACAATCCCTTCTGATACCCCTCATTCAGGTTGGCCGAGTTTGCGAAATTCGATTTTACCTCTGTAACTCCATATTCGCTTACCTGGCTAACTTAAAAATTTGTCCATCGCCTTTATTTATAATGCTGGCTAGCATTTGAAAAAATCCACGAACTAACTCACTAACTCATCCATGGTTCCTTTAGCTCATACATTTCCTCTGTAATTTCTAATCGATAAATTGGAGTAACCTTGCTTTTTGTTCAACATGCAGACCGATAGTTCTTTTACCTTTAATAAATTCAGTTCTGCGAATGAAAGTGATATAAATTGCCGCTTCCATTAAGTTATATCACATACAAATTAGAAGGTTTACCAAAAATCATTAGCTTTTCTATAAAATCTAAGCGAAAGATACTAAGTTATAAGCAAGTTGCCGTAATTTGTAATAATCAAGCCCAATAAGCTGTAGTTTTGCTTCCTTCATTATGCGTTAATTGGCAGCATTTAACCACCACTCATACTGCTGCATACGATCCAAAACGATGCTAAGTGAAAGTATATAAAGGGTGGCGCATAAGTAGCGTTACCGGCGACTATATTGAATGCGTTCTTGTGCATCATTTGATTTTAACTCGTGAACGAATTGCATCTTTTATGAGGCAAGATGTAACATATGTAAAATTCTTTGCAAGAACCTGGTGGAAGTTTCGGGGTTTTCCTCAATACTTGCTTGCACTCGAGCAATGGTCATTTCATTTCCATCTGCACGAGGTCTTCCAGCACGCGGAAGATCACAGACAGCCCCTTGTTGCCCACAACGCTAAAGCAAGCGGTAAATTGTTGGAGCGCTAAGAGCATTTCGAACACGAAAGAAATTTCGATATGATCTAAGTAATCGAATGCTGACTTTCAAAGTAAAATTAAACAATTTTGCTTCTTTGTTCTGTGCTGAGCCTTTTCATCATAAATTTCCCAAGTATTATTTAGTTAATTCTGTAAAGAGACGAAAAGAAAGACTTAAACAAAAAATGTATTCACTGATCAAATCCTAGCGTTACTTATGCCCTATATAAGTCTGCCAACCTGTCAGAAATTGCTGTATTCGTTTGCTTTCCCATTGTTATATACTCCCTTGCCTATGGACGAGAGTATGGAAAAGGAAAAACAATTTCATTCCCAAAAATATTGTTTAAAATGTATATTTCATAGTGCCATTAGTGGGTCATAAATCCAACCTTACAAATGTTTCTTGTTCCCCAACATTTTTGGCCGGATAAAACCCAGTGATAAGAAGATCATATTTCATGCAAGAGTTCAAGTGCATATGAAACACACTTCATGAGTGATATTATCATAAATAGTCCATCACACCCTAACTCGTATCCTAACGCAAAACAAGTGACCCATCATCAATTTAAAAATAAGTAACTAGATTTAAAAGGACATTACACTTGTGCTGTTTGCAAACTTAACCAAATTACGGCAATTTTAAACTTTTACGGGCTGTTTTCTACTTCATAGAGTCATATTAATTACAAAACAAAATAAGTATTACAACACACTTCAGTGACCGAGATACACAACTTTGTGGTACGAAAACCGCACATCAAACACAAACTCCCTTATGCAGATATGAATCATTGTGTGTGAACAAACATGACCTATTTATTATATAGCACTTTTTAAATATATGTGCAATTTGAAATTAAAAGAACAATTTGGTTTTAGTTCTTTCCCCTCTTAAAAAACTTTTTTAATTTTATGCACAGATGTGTGAAAAATAATAGCAATTACTGAGATAACTACTTTTTATATATTAATTCTAAGGCAGCAGATACTTTCCAAGTAGAATAGTTTATATTGGTTCGTTTGTGGAGTTTAAGCTTATTCAAGCACACGCCCGTTCATACGAGTTTGTGAAACTTACACATAGATATTATTTTTATAATAAGTAAAAGTTTTACCGTAAGTGGTTAGATTTGCATAGAAAACATTCTAGGATGTACATTGGCTTAAAAAAATAAAATTGTACATTGGCTTATAGAATGTACTGAAGAACGAAGTGAATACATAACCGTATGCATAATACAGGGTGTCCGTCGGGAAGGTATACTACTTTGGTGTGCCACCATTTTGGTAAACATTAGTCTTGGCAGTTCATATCGTGGTGGGCGTGAAGTAGAGACATGGTAAATTTATTATGGAAAAATATTCGATAAACCACCGTGTTTTAATCGTTAAAACATTTTATCAAAACCAATTATCGATTACTATGACGATGAGAAAGTTACGTGCAATTTTTGGGAGAAACAACGTGCCAACAAGACTAATATCGTGTAATGAGTCATTTCCAAAAAAGAGGTTCTGTAGCTGACAGGGCCATGCATGGACAACAACGTACCAAAAGATCGGCTGAAAACATTACTGCTGCTGAAGAAAGTGTTCAGAACAATCCATCAACCTCAATTCGACACCGTGCTCAGGAGCTTGGTCTTCAAAGAACAACTTTGGCCACAATTTTGCACAAGGATTTGCATTTGTTTCCATTTAAGATTTAGTTGACACAAGAGCTTCTTCCACAAGACCATTTATGCCGCCGTACATATGCCAATAGGATGTTACAGCTCGCCCGGTTCTGGGCAATGGAAAACCCTCAAATTATTCATCAGCCACCTTTGCATCCATTTAAAGTGACAGTCCGGTGTGCAATTCGGTCAGGAGGAATGATTGGATTTTACTTCTTTGAAACTGAAAACGGCGTAACGGTAGCTGTCAATGGGGAGCGATATCGTAATATGATTAAAAACTTTTTAACGGACAACTACATTCTTTGGGCTAGATTGACGTGTGGTATCAACAAGACGGTGCCACATCGCATACATCCAGGATTACAATGGAATTATTGCGAGACCTCTTTCCACAATAAGATATTTCAAGAAATGGTGATGTTGATTGCCCTCTACGGTCGCCTGATTTGACTTCTCCGGACTTCTTTTTATGGGGATATATGAAAAGTAAGGTTTATGCAAACAAACCAGAAACGCTTGAGTAACTGGAACAAAATATTCGTGATAAAATTAATGAAATACCGCATGAAATGTGTGAGAATGTAATGAAAAATGTGCTTAAAGGGCTCTCGTTTGTGAGGCTAACAGAGGCGGACATTTATCTGATATAGTATTCAATACATAATTGCCGACATTAAATAAAACACTTATCAATATAAGATCCATTCTCTTTCATTTAATTAAAAATTGTGAACAAACAAATTAGTGTACCTTCCCGACGGACACCCTGTATTTTGGTGGATATTATTTTTGCAACTTTTCGTTAGTTAAAATGAGTAGTTGATATACAACGAGTTCTTTTGATTGAATATTAGAGTTGTTTAATCACCGGTAGTTGATACATTTATATATATAACAGTGGTACGTACTTCGTAAACTTTCTATAATTAAAATTGTGTACGTATAATAGTTGACTTGTTTGAAAAGGTACGTTAACTATTCCTCCGTAACAACAAACAAAATTAATTTCATTGGGGTTAAGAGGAAAAAATATTTCAAATGTTCATTTTTTTTTTTATTTTCAGGTAATTGTTGACTGTGCGTAACATATCGCAGTGTTTCTGTTTTGATTATAATCAGGAGGTAAGTGAGTATATCTTCACTAGAAGGAATGAGTACACAGCATTTGAGACGGTACAACGTGCATCACCTAGAAGGATTCATTTCAAGAAACAGTTATGTGTTTTATGGCATTTTGAATTGGATGAGCAATGTCTATCTGGCAGACACACCGTTTATCTCATATATTTATGAAACTTTTTAAAACCAGGCACTGCCTAATAAAAGGTGATTTTTTAATCATATTTTTTTTTTTAATCGAATAAAATACTCAAATTTGCATCACATGTTAACATTTTTTTTTTATCGGAATCGATAAATTGGTCTTTGCCATTTAACTTTTAAAGATAATTTCATATAAGTGTTGTCCGCGGTTCCGTCTCAAAATGTCCATTCGTAAGGTCCAATTTTTCGTCATTTTTTCCAGCATTTCGGCCGGTATTCCGCGAATAACGCGTGTTATGTTACCCTGTAAGGGTCCAATAGTGTTCGGCTTGTCCACATAAACTAAAGACTTGACATAACCCCACAAGAAATAAACAAAAGGCGTTAAATCGCAAGATCTAGGGGGTCAAATAGAGGGATAAGCTGCTCACCAAATTCATCCTTCAACATATCCATTGCTTGTCGAGCGGTGTGGCAGTGTTTAACTCAGCTAATTGGGGCATATAAGAATCGCGTATCATGGCTCGATATCGTTCGTCGTTGACGGTAACGTTTCTTCCACGGTTGTCTTTGAAGAAAAATGCACCGATAATGCCCCCAGCCCATAAACCACACCAGACTGTCGTTTTTTTCGGAATGCGTCGGTAATTCATGTATGGCACGAGGCTGTTCATCACTCCAGATGCGACAGTTTTGCTTGTTTATGTATCCGTTCAGCAAGAAATGAGCCTCATCACTTAACACAATTTTTCGATAAAACAGCGGATTTTCATTAAGCTTTCGTAAGGCCCATTCACCAAAAATTAGACATTGTGGCAGGTCATTTGGCTTCAGTTCTTGCGTCTGTTGAATTTTATAGGCCTTCAAACCAAAATCGGCGTGTAAAATTTTCCTTGTATTTGAGTAACACATGCCCAATCGCTGAGAACGGCGACGAATTGATATTTCACGATCGTCATTAACACTGGTCGCTACGGCTGCAACATTTTCTTCGGTACGCAATCTACGAATGCGAGTCGATGATTTTATGTCCAACAAAGTAAATTTGGTGCGAAATTTGGAGATACCCGCACGAATTGTTGATTCAGCAGGTCGTGCACATTTGTCACAGAGCACGAATTTCGATAATAAATTTCAACGATTTGCAATCGTTGCTCGTCTGTTTCTCTTTCCATGATGAAATGACAGAGTAAACTTTTCACTTTGACAGATGGCGTTTGGACGTCATTACCAACCAGTGCTGGTGACCTGAAAAACTTAATTCTTAAAAAATCACACGTTATTTTGATAGAATGTAGCCACAAACTAGCAATAGGCTACATCAAGCGACTTCTTCTGATACCTGCCAAATTGATCTATTTAACGAAATCCAATATTTCTTCAATAATTTTCAGTTTTCCACTCCTATTTTCCAAAACTTCCTCCATCATTTTAAATTGAAATACTACACTAACCAAAATTTGCAGTCCTTATGTTGTTTTACAACGCTTGGCATAGTGTGAAAAATTGGTGCATTCTGAGAATGGACTAATTGCCATACTCCCACAAGTACCTCCTTAAAATTCACCGATTTTTCCAAATTCAATCTATCCTATATAATTTCTAACAAATGCATAGTGATTCGTTCCATGGACAAGATTACATTAAAAAATGTTTTTTATTAAGATCTTAAACCAATGACTTGAAACCGCAAAGTTGTTAGACGATTTAACTTATCGAAAGGCACCAAATTTATAGTTTTTAAACTGACTGGCTGCCTGGTTGATGGACAAGATAACTGCCGTAAATATTTATGGAACTTTTTGAAATTATTAGGCTACTTCTCTCATATCGTAGCCAGCTGCCGTAAACAGGATATATTGGACTACTCCTTACAATACTTCACATAAAAATTGACGGATTTTTTTTAGTTCAATCAATTATCGTTAATTTCTAATTAGCCGACTGTAGTAGTCTACATTATGCACAGAGTGGTACAACAATTACAGTACAACAAGAATTTCAAATAACTTTTTTTTATCACTGTATTTCATATACGTATTTTTTTGTTTACTGTATAGAAAATTCAATTTTATTTTATACAACTAATTGGTTTTGAAGACTACAGGCCGTAAATGACTTCCATACTCATTCACGCATATGAGACACCTGACCAGAGAATTGCATGTTGCGTGATTGCCTCAATTACTGTTTTAATGGACTGCTACAATTCAGTTGAATTCTTTGTTTTCGTTTTGTACACTTCATGCTTACATAACCCCATAAAAAATGTCTGGTGCAGTCTGGTCAGGTGACCCTGAGGGTCAGCGGAAAGTGGAGTTTATAGATATTAATTTGTTTGGGAATTTTCGGTGGAGCTCCGTCGTAACCAGTCTATGTCTGTGCAGTTACTCTATATTGCTGGAACCAAACGCTATTGAAACAGATAAGTCTTCAGGGCAGTAAAAAATCTTCTTCAATATCTTTAAAATATCTTAAACAGTCTACGTTGAGAGTTGATAGTAGCAGGTGCGCTATCCTGTACATCCATTGCATTGTTTTATCTATTCTACACAATATCAGACAAAAATTGATCAAGTAATCACATCCCTTCTGATATCTCCCCCTTCTGATATCTTTGTCTTCCGATTGATTGTACCCAATTCGACCAAAATTTATAATATATCATGCGTTTGGTGATCTAAGTTTGAAGAAACAAAAATTTTAGGCGTTGCCACGCCCACCCTGATAGGTAGAAAAACCACCTGATCGACCTTTTACCAGGAGTTATGAAACTATATAAAGTGGATTCACCTCACCCTTTCTGACGCCTAACTTACTTTTCAAACAACGCGAAAGGAAGTTGGTTGAAATCGTATGTAAGTTAATTGAGTTGACTGAATTTTATATATAAATTTTAGTATTTTTTTAGCAAAACTTTCTGTGCAATCTATGAATAGGGGAGTCACAAAAGAAAAATTAAATTTTGTAAAATTGTCTGGTCTGATATGAGGTACGACAAGAGGCGTGACAATGAGACCCTTTTTCATTCTCAAACTTTACTTTATAAATATCGTAACGTGCTCCAAGTGTAAACCAATTTGGTGCAACTGGAAATATGGGTTAAATTGGTCATTTGTATGCCAGGTACCGGAAGGTGTGTGACAATGCAGTGCATTTTCATTTTCGAACCTTACCTTAGCAAATCCACAACTTGTGTCAAACCTAAGAATACGTTAACACACGTATTCGGTCATTAGTATAGAAGCTACTAGAAGGGGTGTGGTCAATCGGTAGATTTTTCCCAGTTTTACAAAGCGATACAAAGTAATGCAACATTTATTATAGTTTTCTGTAGTTCGCGAATTAGGAGTTACAGAAGAAAATTTTCCAGAAAAAGAGCAAATTGTGTGGGAAGTATCAGAATGATTATCCCATTTGCAATCTGTTGATCTGAGAAAATATTTGACTAGACCAAGTTTTAGAGTTTTTTTTTATCACACCTCGTATGTTTTGGTTTGAAATACATACAGTTTTTGTAGAAATACATACAGTTTTTGTCTGACGAACAACAGGAGCGAATCTAATTAAATTATATTGTTGGCATCTCGGTTTTCATAAAAGAATTACCAGAAAAATCTAGAGGACTTTGTAGACACCCATGACAAAAACCTCCAAAAGATTGTCTTGCAATAGCCTTTTGAGAGTATCGCTTTTTACTGTGTAAAATGACTGAAAAATTATATGGATTTTAAAACCATCACCTGATTCAAAACAACTGGTATGTAGCATATTAATTTTCTATTTTTGCTTTATGTAGCCAGTTGGTTTTGAGACAAACTCGAAGAAAATGATCGACTATAGTACCGAAAGTAGAATCTGTGTTTTTTTTCTAGAAGATTTTTTTTTTTTTTTTTTTTTTTTTTTTTTTTTTTTGTTAGCGAAAATTTTGCTGAGTTCGACTGAGTTCAGTTAAAATTAGTATTCTTAGTCGGTCTCAGTAACATCTTTCGCACAGACAATAAGGCCAATGTGGTTCTTTCCGCTTGTTAAAAAACATTGAATTTATTAAAAAGAAAATTGAAAAAGTTTTGAATTTACCCACATGTTTGTGTTCCTAAGTTTGAAATTATATTACAATGTTGACATTTTTCTGGATGTCGTCTTTATCGTTTTAATTTATTTTTGACTTACCTATGACTATGAGAAATTTTTATACTAGCTAAAGCGATGTGATGTGACATCTCTAAACAGAAATTGTGACAGAAGGACATGCTTTAATCGATACAAATTTTTACAGCGATGTCTCGTATATAAATTATAGGATCTCATACAAGTATTTTTAGCCATTACAAACAGAAAACCAACTTAATCTACTCCGTATCCAATGACGGTGAGAGTAATATTGAACGCATGTCGCTTAATTTAATAACAATATTTAAAAAAAAAACAAGTTATTTAATATGCATCCATATTTATTCTCTCCGATGATCCGCTCAAAACCTAAATAGTTGTAGCGCCATTTAAATCAACCATCACAGATTTGTTACATTTAATATTGAAGCAATGGAATTACTTAGAGCATTCATCAATTACGAAAGGAGTAGAATAAACACTGCGTGTTCATTTAAGAGTGCATGGCTTTTTGTTGATACTTTCAACTGACTTTATCATTGGACATGAAGCAACAATTTTTCAATCCGCCATGTAATTAAGACCATGCACTCTTTTCTTCACGGCCTCTTCCGTGGAACACAACTTTTCCCATTCAACGGAGGATTACAAACTATAATTAAGGGAACTAAAGAACCGCACAACTTAAATGAAATAAAAAATACCACCACTCGGTGTGATGCTCACCGCACATCACTTTGTTTTGCTCACAAGGATGAAGAAAACATCCAAGAGGAATTACAGTGAAGCAGAGAGGAATAAAATGAAATATTGACAATTAATGTGTTAAGTGCAATTTTAATTACACATTCAACAAAGGCTGAGTAAATTGCAAATAAATAAATACTTGCGCTATACATACATGCACAAACGTCTCTGCAAATGTAATTAAAATTCTACAAGACTTACAAATACTACATTTCATCGCATTGGCATTGAAGTAGTTTAACTCTGTAATTGTATGTGTTTTGTGCCGTATGTGCCGTACTACTGTTTGCACTTTCTTTCATGGACTTATTGTTTATACATGAACGAGTGAATGGTACCAACTTATAGAAACCATAGTTTCTGTTCCTTTTTTCGCAATCTCTTGCTCTTTTTGTTTCACTTGTTGTTTATGAAGAGCCTTTCTTAATAATAGTTGTTTCTACATGCACACACACACACACACACACACCATAATACACATCCCCTTGAGGATATTTATTACGCACTCACTCTCCCCAAAGAAAGTAGCATAACTTTAGCAAATATGTTTGCTTCTTTTTCCACTAGATGCGTGCCACCGTTGCCACACACAATCTGCGAGAGTGTTTTATTAATTTTAAGCAGATTGTATTATCCTGAATGAAAAGAATATTATCCTGACAAAAGTTTCGTGTTAAATTATGACATGCATTCTTCGAAGAAACATGAAGGTAAATACCAATAGACAGGCGCAAAGTTGTAAAGGTGCAATGTTGCAAATGTACTATATAAAGGGAGTCCCAACAAGAACGCAAGATTTAATTGACTGATGCAGCAATTGAATTGTTTCTCTGGCTGTATGACATGTGACGCCGTCTTCTTGAAACCACATGCCCTCCACATTCATTTCTTCAATTCTAGGCACAAAAAAACTGGTTATCATTTCACGATGCCCAACACCATTGACTGTTTGCGCTTGACATGCCTCATTTTCATAAAAAAAAAGCTCCAATGATTGCTACAGCCCTAAGTCCACACCAAACAGTGACACGTGGATTTGCTTCTCGCGAATCACTCGAGGATTTTCTTCATCAAAATTCCAAAATTCTCGGTGTCGAATTGAGGTGGATGGAATTTGAGCGACATCATCACGTACAGCTGCGACATTTTCGGTCGATCGACCTGGTCAAAGGCACTTTGTTGTCTTTACATCACTAACAAATCCAGTTTTGGCAAATTTATCCACTAATCTCTTTACGGTTGACTCTTTTGGAGCATTATTGTGACCCCAAATTGATCGCAATTTGTAAACTGTAGCCGCAAAACTTTCACAATTTTGGTAAAACAATTTCACAATGAGAATGCGTTGTTCATTCGTGTAGCGCTTCATTTTTACTAACCTCGTACCTTCTACTAGCAAACAATAACAATTGCTCAAATGTCAAACAATGACACTTCGAATGGCGTCAAATTTAAATCTTGCGTTCTTGTTGGGACACCTTTTATATAATAATAAAATTGCAATGCAAATTGTGGCTTGGAAAGTGATTTAAACTGATATTATTAAACACAAACTAATTTTTGCCGTAAATGGTTCATAATTATGATGTGTACCTGGGTCACAAAAGTACATGAGCAGCCAGACGGACACCATCATATTGAAATAACAAATAGTTCTAAGCATATCGGTATATATTTTTTATGGTCTAGCTCTACCTATATATAGCCAGATCTGTTATGCCAGAATTGACGCGAAAATTAACCGATAGACTAATTGCAGGAAACTCCACATTTCGTAGACTCCTAAGTCCTTCTGCCTACCTGTACTAGATGTGTTTTCTTATAATGTTATAGTATACATAAAGTTTACAAATTTAACCATGAATACTGGATGATTTCAGAAAATGCATTTGAACCCGCTGACAGTGTACAGCTCACATCGGGATTATAAATTAAATTCAACAAAATTTATCATATTTATCTTGATAGTCTTCAAGACAAATCTGCTCATGTCTGTCCATATTCTAAAACATATCTCTTACAAATGAATAATTCAAGTCCAATATAATCCCCTCTTACAACTAACCTTTTGGTTGAAAATTATTTTTACCAAATTTTCCTTTTATTTGTCTTGAATAATAAAATGCAAAGTCCTGGATTTAATATTGCGGCTATTTTCTCAATTGTTTCCAAATGTAATCGGAACCTGGCAGTAATTTAGAATCTCTAAAATTGCATAAAATTTATTTCTTTACAATGATTCTTGAATCCTTTTTTACACAGGCGCATAAGTAACGTTAAGATTTATTCAATGTATGTCTTTTTTTCTTTCTGCTTTTATTTAACGTTGGCATTTATTAAAATTTAGAATATAATTTGGAAATATGTTCTCTTTGTGTTTAAAAATTAATATTTTTCAAATGGTACCCATTGTATGCTTCCACCTGATGTGCTCTTTCCAGAGCATTTCCCATAACTATTCTTAGAATTTCATGTCCTAGCGCCACCACTTCTTTTCGGATATTGGATTTAAGTTGTTGGATGGTTCTTGGCTTATATACCTTACCCTTCAGGTAGTCCCAAAGAAAAAATCGGGAGCCGTTAAATCAGGCGACCGTGGCGGCCACTTAAAATCAGAAAAACGTGATATTATTCGACTGCCATAAATTTCGCGCAAGATAGCCTAGTTGGACGAGCTGTGGTTCTATCTTGTTGGAACCACAAATTTGGATTGCTCTGCACCTCCGGCCTTAAAAAATGTTCAATCATTTCCTGGTATTGAATGCCACTCACATTAATCACAACTCCTTCGTCGTTTTCGAAAAAATATGGCCCAATGAACCTCTCTGAAGTTATTCCACACCATACTGTGCATATAAGTTGGTGCATTTGATCTTCAACAATTATTTTGTTTATTAATGTGACCATTTAAATGAAAATAAGCCTCATCGCTCATTATGAGTTTGTGAATAAACTCGTTGTTTTCTAGGCACAATTCTTGAAAACGGCGACTATATTGAATGCGTTCTTGTGAATCATTTGGTTTTAACTCGTGAATCAATTGGATCTTATATGGGAAAAGATGTAACATATGTAAAATTCTTTGCAAAGACCGCCTAAATATCACTAACTGGTGAGAACGTCGCCCGGTGGAAGTTTCGGGGTTTTCATCAAAACTTGTTGCACTCGAGCAATGGTCACTTTATTTCAAACTGCACGAGGTCTTCCAGCACGCGGAAGATCACATACAACCCCTTGTTGCCCAAAACGCTGAACCAATCGGTAAATTGATGGAGCGCTAAGAGCATTTCGTGCATGAAAGAAATTTCGATGTGATCTTTGTGTCTGAATAATCGAATGCTGACTTTCGAAGTAAAATTGAACAACTTTGTTCTGTGTTGAGCCTTTTCATCATAAATTTCCCAAGTATAATTTAGTTAATTCTGTAAAGAGACGAAAAAAAAGACAAACAAAAAATGTTTTCACTGATCATATCTTAACGTTTTTTATGCGCCACCCTGTAAAATAATCCATACATTATTATTTCCAGTAGTTTTTGAGGTATGACCGCCTAAATCTGTGTGTTGTATTTGTAACACCACTCTCCCTTTTTTCATGCACGACCAGATGTGATATAGGAGAAATTGTAAGTAAGTGTATATTGACATTACATTGATGTTGCTGTAGTTGTTGCCTGATGTTATGTCCAAAGAAAAGGAAGTTTCAGTCTATGGAGCAACGTTGGGGGAAAGTCACCGTATGAAAGTCACCGTATAAAATCGACTCACAGATTTTAAGTGCTAGTTCCAAACTGCATCTAGATGCCGGATATACGCCTGCGGGACATTTTTGAATTATGTACCAGTTCTGAACGAACAAATGGACAAATAGTTTTACTTGTTTGGCAAAGTTGACTTACTTACATTGATATAATTTTACAATATAAAGTCAACTTATTAGGGTATTATTCCTGATCCATCGAGATAATCTTCAAAAACTCGAAAAATAAATTTTCTCAACTTTTTCACAAAAAAAGAAAAACCAAAAAAATGCATTTCATCGATCGTGTATTAAATACGAGTATTAGTAATATGAAAATATATTACCCACAGCAAACATTTTAAAAATCTCGAAGAATTTGCGAAAAATACAGTTTAAACCGCCATGGTCTGACACCTTTGCGTGATATAAGAATTCTAACCTGTAAACTTCATATCGACTGAGACATAATAGAGGATAGGCGTATATAATTTCGTGAAAAAGAAGTATGACCCACACCTCCGTAAACAAACAAATATCTCTTGCATCCCATGAGTTTGATATGGAAGAGCTTTCCATGTTAAGGGGTCCCAGTGGTCTAGAGCTGAAAAATTTAAGGTATTTTCAGTAATTTTGTTTTACAATAAAAAAATGAAAAACGATATTTAAATTCGTTAGGCTCTTTATTTAACTTCTTCTACATACAAAAAAGAAAAAAATAATTAATTTTAATAATTTTAAAAATGACGCTGAAGTTGACCCTCCCGAAAAATTGGACCTGGACGGTGTTGTCCATTTTGGCTCTTCTTTTTGTATGAAACACAAAAACCAAAAAAATTATTAACATGCACGATTGTAGCTATATCCTGTACTAGACTAAAAAAAATTGACAAAATAGCGCGGCTTTGAATTTAACACTCTAAATATCGGGGTTTTTCGGTTTTTTAATCCAAAAAAATACGAAATAATTGAAATAATAATATGATTCTAGTACGGGCGACAGCCATTGATGTGAACAGAATAGAAAAATTTCAGACGATCGGTTGAATATTTGTTTTTTTTTTTTGGCAACACCAGGCCGAAAAAAGTAGTTTTGAGATAATTGATGAATCTGATTTTACCTGCTAAAATGGCTGTAGAATCGAAAATACCGAGAATATCCTTCCAAAAATTTGACAGTGTATTCTTAAAAGCCTATACTTTTGAAATATAAAAAAAAATCGATTTTTTGAAAATTCTAGACCACCGGGACCCTTTAAGTGAACTTACACGTATTACTCAAACGGGACATGGGGTTAACGACGATTCCGAATGTCACGGTTTGAGAAGCATTTACCAGAACTCGAAGTGTTCATCAAATACATAGAAGTGACCGCTGCTTAAATAATGATAGGTGTGTTCAATGCGGGACTGAACCCGTAATCATGCGAACGATAGTCGTGTGCACTAACCATTGTCTCTTTTATGTACTTATTTATACCTAAAAGTAAGAATGTCGTTGGTAATGGACAAGTGAATGTAGCTTTTTCGTACATTCTATTCCCTATTTTACCCCTGAATTTAAAAATGTCTCAAAATTTCATTCTTATTAAGCGTTTAATCTTTGTGGAAGATTAGCACACCAATTTTTACAATTCCAGATTATAATTTTTCCATTTTATATATAGGTTACATACTACATTTTACATGGGGGTACCAATAGTTTGCTGAATTTATTTCCACTATTTTAGGCCAACTATGATGAAATATTTTCAATTACCAATTCTTTAGTTAGTAATAACGTCTCTGAACCAATTATAAATAATTTCACAACGTACATCAATTGTAATGCAAGCACACCAATTGTTTAATTAAAAATTATAACAATAGAATGGAGAACTGAATTTAACTCTACCCGCTCAGTTTCCCAATATGATTATATTACAAAAACATCACCTACTGTGAACAGTTTTATCAATTGATTGTAGTCTTTTATACAGTTGATGCGATTTCATTCCATTTGATTGAAATAAATGTACTTAGAAAGATTGCAATGGCATTGAATGCATATTTAGTATTTCAATTAGGTCGAAATGTCAATGGTATTGAAACTTCTCCGTGTAAGCTCTTTATGACATGAATACTATTTGTAATACTATTTGTTATAACAAACGCTAGTCAATAAATTGTGCGTATTTAAACTGTTTGTGTCAGGTGTAACATTATATATGCTGAATTGAATGGAATTACATAAAAAAAAATTATAGAAATTTTAATCATTTGAACTGGCTTACATACGAGAGAGTTCAAAAGTTAGCCGACCTAACAAAGAAAACACACAAAAGTTGGGAAAATGTTTCTCTATTTTTCAACATACTCCCCTCTTACCCAGACACATTCTTTTCAGCTTTATTCAAAAGCTTCTATACCCTGTTTATAGCAAGATCTGTCCAACGCCTTAAAATAGCCATTAACCGCAGACTCTTTCTCTTCATTGTTGGAAAATGTTTTAAGACCGAGCGATTTTTTCATGTTTGGAAAGAGAAAACAGTCTTAGGGAGCTAAATCTGGTGAATAAGACGCGTGCTGAAACAATTCGAACTTTAATTCATTCATTTTCGCCATCGCAATGGTGAATGTGTGCACTGGAGCACTGTCTTGATGAAACAACAATTTATTTTTCGCCAAATGCGGCCTTTTTCCGTGATTTCATCACCTGAACGCTGCAATAAATTTGCATAATATTCACCGTTGATGGTTTTTCCTTTCTAAAGATGAACAACAATAAAAATTCCATGCGCATTTCAAAAACAGATGCCCCAAACTTGCCTGCAGATAGAACCGTATTCATCTTCTTTGGACACGATTCTCCCATTCCAATCCACTACTTTGGCAATTTCTTTGCCTCAGGTGGGAAGTGGTAGACCCATGTCTCAGTCATGGTTATAAATCGAAGCAAAAATTCGGGTTTATTGCGGTAAAACATCGTCAAACAATTTACTGAAACATCCTCACGACGCTGTTTTCGCTCTATTGAAAACAAACGCGGCACCCATTTTGCACACAGATTTCTCATTATCAAATCTTTGGTTAATATACGATGTATAGCACTTTTTAAGTGCTTAGCATTTCAGCTAGCTCACGCACCTTTAGCCGACGATCATCCAACACCATTTTTGCGTTTACACCTCAATTGGTTGACCACTGTGGTGTTCATCTTAGCAGCTCGTACGCCCTTGTCTAAACTCTGCTACTCAATATTTTACAGTCGTAAACGAAGAATCAGAATCCCCCAGAATAGAATCCAGTTCGGCTTGAATATGGGTTGGACTGAGACGTTTCAAATGGAAATATCGAATTACACAGCGGTGGCCAATTTTTCCATGTTTATAAATTCACTGAAATCGTTTACGTTTGATGATTAAAACAAAATTACTAAGCAACATGGGACTTTGAAACTTAAAACATATATTTTATAAGGTAGCCCCTTTTTCACCAATATAATTTTTTTCAATCTACTGGCACCAACTACACATCAGGTCAGCTAGTTTTGGGACCGGCCTCATATATAACTTCACTTAACGTCGGTTTGCGTTGCTGCAGAAGTGTGGTGTCAGAAATAGCGCGATTTACTAGTGCATTTCTATCAAAAAAAAAAAAAAAATATTCGGAATTAAAGCAAAATAACAGAGCTGAATCTTTTCTGTTAAAGATGTAGAGAAATCATTGATTTTTGTTGATTTTTATTAATATTATGAATTTAATGTGTAATAACCTAAGTACGAAGTACTAGTACTAAATGATTGATGCATGTTTAATTGTACTGAACATAGTGCAATTGAATGAAACAAACGAAATACATAAGTTGAATTAGGTGATTTCTGCGGGAAATGCCGGAGAGGGCGTAGCAGGTTCCGGCGATTTGTCTACATTTTACCCAGCAGCGTAACGACATTTAATTGAAAAGAATTTAATCAAATTCTGGCGACAAATTGGGGATTGAGGATTAATTTTTTTGTATTTCTACAAATGGGTAAATTTATTTTATTCACACGATTTAGTTTACCAGCCGCATTGTACATGCCGAATTTGGCTGAATTTATTACAACTGATTGAAGGTTCTGGAGGTAAGAATATACGGGTTAAATCGACTGTTTGAATGGGAGGTAATAGAAAGACGTGGCTACTTGGCGAATTTTTCTACAATTTTATAGATAATTCTAAAACAATGTAATGGACAAAAGTCTACACTACTGCTGTTTCCTAATTAGAAACTGTAGAGGGATGCTTCAATTCCGAAAAATCCTCCAATCTATATGGGAAGTGCCAGAAGGGGTGTGACAATGCTGTCCATTTTCATTGTGAAACTTTATAACGGCAAATGCGTAACGTGTACCAAATTTAAGCAAACTTATTAATATGGACTTGATCAGTCGGTCCATTTTAAAAAATTCTATCGAGCATTACACAAAGAATGCAGTGGACAAAATTCAAGTTATTCCCATCTAAGAATATGGAGTTTCTGGGAAAAACTGGATTTCGAAAATTAGGTCAATTTGTGCGGTAAATGTTAGAAGGGTGTAGCCCATTTAAAATCTACAACTACGATCTGATAAAATATTAGGCAGTGATACGTTTTAAGGAGTTTGTCAAGATTTGCAACCTCTATTGTGTCCGCTAACTAGCCAACGAGCCAGCCAAATAGACGAACATCGTTCAATCGACTTAGTAAGTCATGACACGCAGATACTTGGTACTTTAGACGCTTTTTGGGCTATATCAAATTTATATATATCTTCATACCTTTGGAATGGAATAAAAATTCTATTATTCAAGTCTCTCCTTTCGATCGCTCTTAAAGAAAATTTCTTTTTTTTATAACGACCACGAGCCAATTTATTGAAGACTTTCGTACCCTATCAAATTCAAGCAAATATTAGAATACACGACAATAGTTAAGAAGTAGTTTGAGGAATTCATTATAATCCTCGTTCATTGGATACCTCCGCATTCCATATGACATCCTCTTTATACAAACGTTATATGGATGCAAGCATTTGTGTGTGTGTGTGTGTGTTTGAGCAACTACATGTCATAGTACATACTCGTATATATCCGTTCGAATATTTTATCTGTTGACGCATGAAAGTAATTTTCTTTCCTGTGCAATATCCTGCATTTAAACATAGCTTCCCTTATACTCTAAGAGTTTTTTTTTTTTCTTCACCGTTTCAGTTGTTATACTCTTCATAAAATCATCGCCAGCATTTCCTCTTTTGTATCCTTCCTACCACACATCATTTGTTGTTGTTGCTCCTTTTTGAATGAAGCTATAGTAAATCAAGGACTTTCACACACATACAGTTTCCACTGGCGATAAAGTTAATATTAACATGTAACCATAAATATCAAGACTTATCCTGAATTGGCCAGAAGGAGTTAAGAAATAACCCATCATTTCGGTACGAATTTGTTGTATTAGTCGTTGTTGTCATTTATGTTCGTTGAGAGTAGAAATTAGATTTCCGGCTGTATGGGATTATAAATAAGTAGTCAGGTAAAATTTAAAATTGTTAGTGATGACACATTTTGCGAAGGAACAAACATACGTACGTAATTCATTCCAGTCAAGAGAAATGCGAGTGTTTGAGCATAGGTGAGTTATGGGGCGGAGAGGTGCAATTTGTTATATTTCGCATAGCTCATAATACGACAATTGCAAACAGGTAAAATTATACAAATATATGTTATATAACGACAAAATGATATGATGAAATTAAGCTCGTTGATAGGAACGTTCGAAACTTTCAGTTAATATTGGAGGGCTCTCAATATTTTGTACCCGCTCTCCCACAGGGGTGGAGATTATATCATTCAAAGATTATTTTTCCCCGAATACTAACAGAAATGTTTCAATTACTAGCGGCATTTCCCAGGATTCTGTACCATACAGTTTGTCAAGTATAATTAATGGATTCTTGACCGTCGAGAGTGAGATTTGCCAATAAACGTTGATGTCTGCATATGAACATAAAAAAGCTTAGTAATTTGTTTAACTAATGATTTAGACGATGAAATTTCCTATTGTAAGCATTTACTCAGGGTACCGAAGTAGTAAACGCTTCATTCTGCGATTCAATCAATTTGGTTCTTCGTGTTTGAGAAGGCTGCAGTAACTGCGTGTATTACAAACAGTGGCACCCTCATCACCAGCACGTGCAAGTAGTATCGGGTTTCTTAAAGATGGGTTTCAGCATGTTCACTGTTTTCCCTATAACCATGTCCTTAAAAATCCTAAAGAGAGAGGGCGATATAGTTATCTTATGTATATTGATGTAAAATGGCTAAGAAATATTTTAGCATATTTTTTACTGAGGATTTGTGTCATTCCACAAAGTGTAGTTTGAACTAATATTTATGCATAGGATTTAAAGCAATATGAGTATCTGTTCAGACATATATTTTTGTTGTTCAAAGTCGAGGTAATAAAAACGTTCTTTATCGTACCAGTGTTCGTTTGGAGAAAATATATATTATATTATAAATATATATAATGAAAAATATATAAAAACTTCGGTTGGAAAATTGGTTCTGCTCTACACTGTTGAACAGTTGATATCCACAGACCGTTATATACTTTTATGGTGTACTTCAACTCCAAAGCATTTACCGGAATCATTCTATCTTAAGCTTCGCTAGGCTGTATTAAATGGAATTTGATGAAACTTCTCGCTTATATATATTCTGTTTTAGGCTCACCGCAAAGAACCTACTATTTGGGAAAGGTTTTGAATGTCTATTTTTCTAGGCTGTCGATTGCTCTAACTACTAAATATTATATTTATCTACTAACTACTGCTCCAAGTGTTCGTCAACACAGCGGTTTGACTACCTTCCAAAGAGAGAAGTCATATCGAAGCTAGAACTCATAATTATGTGCACAAATGGTCTCATGCCTAACTGTCGCTTCAACTACAATTAGTATTTCAACAGAACTTGAGCACCACGTTAAAGACCACTCTTTGCACGTTTTTTGAGCTATCATAATTCAAAATTTATTAGATGTGCAACAAAGTTCCCGCTGTGCTAGTCGATTCTGCCATAACCTTAACGTTATGAGTCAAGCTTACGCATACGCTTCGCCAGCCGCCCTCAACTTACGAGTAAGACCTGAAATAATGTAAGTTAATGTAAGTTATCTTTTCCCCCTTTTAAGTATACACATCCCGCCAAGAACCTTAGTTCCTCCACAAAACCTCCAATCTCTCTCCCGAAACCTAAGTTGCAAACTAAATCTTCAGATCAAATCTGACAGATTTACACACTAGCATTTGCATCTCGCAATTGAATTTTACAAACTTAGTTGCATACCTAATATATTTTTAATATTTTTAATATTAGGCGACAATTATTTATTGCTTAATTTAAACACTAAGTAATGATCAATGATAAATATACGATTGATTGACGTTTTTAATTTGTAAAGCCCATATTTGTAACATCTTTGGTTGGGTTTTAAAACGTTTAGAAGAAATGTTGGCTTATGTGACATAACTCATATTCAAAAAATTGCCAAATAGTTAGATTTTGGAGCCTTCGAGTTGGTATAGCACAGCATTGCAAAATGATGATGATATTCCCATGACAATCTGTTGATCAAGTGTGTAGTAGCCGTCAGACTGGTCGACACGGTAGCGTAAAAACATTCTGTGCGACATTTTTTCAGTGCTAATTATTTTAAACTTAGAGTTAGGTCTATATTCCAATATCCTATATTTTCTATCATGTAAATATATATCTAAATACAGGGTGGCGCAATAGAACGTGCATATTGCATCATCTTTTTTTGTGGGGTAGAAAATGCGCGGGCGGGAGGGCTCATGGAGTTTTAGTCGTTATGAATCACTTCGACTGGAAACGTCGCGCATTTTGCGTGCGCTCGTTTTACGAGAACTCTCGTTCGTATATTGCTACTAGGCGACTATATTGTGCTGAACATGGACTACGGCGAATTAGTGAAGCTCCTAGTGCTAATTTAATTAAAATATGGGTAAAGCGTTTTGAAGAGACCGGTTCAACATTTAAACCACAAGCAAATGGTCGCCCAAGAACATCTAGGACCGAAGACAATGTTGAGAGAGTTATGGAGTCAGTACGAGGAAATCCACAAATGTAGACTCGCAAGAGATCGTCTGTCTTACAATTATCGCGACGAAGTTTGCAACGAATTTTAACATTGGATCTTAAACTGCATCCATATAAGCTGCAATTAACACAAGAACTGAAAGAGTCTGACTTCATAGCAAGGCTCGCATTTGCTAATGAAATGCTTAATCGATTTTCCAATTTTGACAATATCCTTTTCTCCTTCCTTATGAATGGGTTCGTAAACCGTCAAAATTGTCGTTACTGGAACAGTGAAAATCCCAAAATCAAGCACCAGAAACCATTGCATAGTCCTAAAGTGACAGTATGGGCAGCAATCTCTGGCAGAGGAATAATTGGTCCTTTTTTCTTAATTGAAAGTTCAAGAATAGTGAATTCCAGAACTTGGTTCCAACAAGATGGAGCTACCTGTCACACATCAAATGACTTCATGGTGGTGGTGAAGCAGATGTTCTCTGGCAGACTGATTTCGAAAAGAGGTGATATCCCATGGCCCCCACGTAGTCCAGACTTGACGCCTCTTGACTTTTTTTTTGTGGGGATACCTCAAACACAAAGTCTACAGTAATAATCCAAGAAACATCGTTCAGCTCAAGGAGAATACCCGTGGTGAAATGGCAGCCATTACACCAGTATTACTGAAGAAAGTTTTCAATAATTTTCGTTTGCGGTTAGAGGAGTGCCGTCGTAGAGAGGGTCACCATTTAGATGATGTTATTTTTAAAAAATAAACTCCATTTATTACTCTACAATGCCTTAGATTTATTTTAACCATAGCTTTTGTATTTATTTTTTAATCTATTTTTTAAATATGCACGTTCTACTGCGCCACCCTGTATTGTAAATATAATAAAATGTTACAATTATAATATTTTGTTTATTTTAGGAGATATTTTATTAGTTAATCTATTTGTACATATTTTGGTATCGTGGAGCGTATTTCCACATCAACGTCGACTTTATTAATCCCGTACAAAGTTGCTCTATTTATAATAAAATTACTTATTGTAGAAAATGCTACAATATTACAGAGAGAACACATATTTACATAATGGGTGCAAAAAAGACAAACATATTTACAGAATAGTGTTGTATATCATAGACTTAATTCTAGAATGTTCTTATTTACATAACAAGCGAAAAGAAGATAACAATAGACTATATAATGGAAGTGAGAGGAACAAACATAACTTACTGTCGTAAACGTAATTCTAGAAAAGTCCCAGCCACAGATAAAGAGGGAAAGAGATTACATATATCATACTTGAATGTTCTGGGAGCGGCTATGATGATCTTTCTAGAATATGCACTTAGAGAAATTACACTCATATACTACAATATTATATGTATACAAAACTAAACGAGCCGTTGTGCGCCGCAACAATGCCATTAAAATGAGAAGAAAACATCTTCCAATATCGTATTGTATCCACTTTCTACGTGAGATACAACTTTGATTGAGTTGTCAATAACATGACGTTTGCCTTAAACTTTTTCTAATGTTATCATTAAAACGTTACGCATTTATTTCCGAAGTATAAGCCATTACCATGCCTTATTTTTTTTTTCATTCCCAACAACATATGTAATAGATTTCACGTACAAATCTCTAATAGTTTATGAGACATGGATGTTCAAATCTTTATGTATTATAATACTAACTTTGCAAAGCAAAAATTAATAAATAATATCTGCTCCTTTCCCATCACAAGATTCCTTCATTTCTTTCTTTAAAATTCCTTAAACCGAAGCGTGACAAATGAAAGATCTCATCAAATATTAATACAAGTTTTCGATTCAATTCACACTAGAATTTCAAGCTCCACTGAAAATCTTTAGAAAAATTGCACTTTTTTATAACTTTTCGGAAATGGCGAAAAGTTTTCATCCTAATGCTTTTATGCGCAAACAACGAATAACAACACCAAAAGTACAAGTAATTGTTTTTCAATATTTCCCCCGTGTTGGGGTGGCTCTATGGATTGTGCCATCATCAAGTTATCACCGCATATCTAAGGTACGATATGCAAGAAAATTTGCAACATTTGGTAGTGCGGGAACAAGTTTGTGCGTTGCTTAAGCTGAAATTCAATTAAATCAAATGCCATTTAATGTTGCACTATAGAAACGACTGTGCCGTTAGTCTGTAGTACCGCATACACTGACTTACGTACATACGTAAGCGAAATGAATTGCCGGGAACAAAAACGTAAAATGAGTAAAAATCAAAACAAATTTACATTGAATTTCATCTGTAGCAAATTAAATTTTAAATGCAGTCATAAACAAGAAAAAACAACACCTGTATAAAGCACGCAAAGAGCGAAGGATTTGATGGAAACAAAAGGCGGAAGCGGTCGGCTTCACAGTGTTTGTGGCGAGGCCATGGCTGTTCCATGGCTTGAGGTTTTGTGGCTTAAAGAAAAAAAATGTAAACCACACAGACGGACACATTCCGCCACAAACACACAGAGAATGTGTTCATGCGACTCGTACATACTCTTTTGGACGTACTGAGTAAATAAAATAACAATAAAAGCCTCGGGGCCGTCGGATGCTAAAACATACCCACATGTGGTAATGAACGCACACACGCACAGGTGTACACACACTTATACGCTTCACTTCATCTGAAGCACCTGTTTGCTTCCATTCACCACCAGTGGCCTCACATTGTATCCATTAAATGTTGTACAAAGCTTTTAGCGTGCCATTCACCCGCCCAAACAGTCCACCTACCCCCTCTACTCAACTGTCCATTTTTTCCAGTACGCTGGACGGACGCATCCCATCACTCATTGAATCCGGCAACTACCTATCTTGTGATTACCTTACGTCGCATGTGTGGTGAATTATCCAAATGAGATTTACTATACCTATATATAGTTTTTATTCAGGTGGCAAAATATAGAAAGTGGTGGACTAGATTTTAGCACATTTTTGTGTGTGCTGAAAAAAGTTAATTTTCAACATTCGCTTTGCAGTGACATTTTCGATTAATTTGCGATTATCCAATAAAGAGCATAACCAACCATATATTGGGATCCAAGAGTGGTTATCATTGCTACTGATGCAAGTCTTACAAGTGAATAAAATTGTTATTTCACGATGAAAATACCGGGTTATCCATTTTCGGCTTCAAAAGTGAAGTTAAATAAAACATACATAAAGCTATGATTTCAATTAAACTTTTATTTCATGCTTGAGCTTCTTATTCTTCTTGAG
Organism: Philornis downsi; assembly: GCA_019455685.1. Lineage (NCBI taxonomy): Eukaryota > Metazoa > Arthropoda > Insecta > Diptera > Muscidae > Philornis > Philornis downsi. The sequence goes on from JAHXMU010000265.1 coordinate 397,439, forward strand.
CTTGACATTATGTACGAAATACATTGTTATTATAATAACCGCCTCTGGCTTTGTTGCTGCAGTGGATCCTTTTGAGATAGTTTTCGACCCATTTCCCGCACATTTCGGGCGATAATTAGATGAGTGTTGGTTATCAAATGCTCTGCAAATGCGTTTGCAGATTAAACAATGTTTTTGACGTAGCCCCACAAAAAAAAATTTAATGGCGTAGAATCGCATGATCTTGGTGGCCATTTGACCTCACCAAAACGTGAAATTACGCTTTCTGGGAACTTCTTACGCTATAAAGCCAAAATCATTCGCGTTGTGTGACTCGTTGCATCGTCATAATCTTCAATTGCATGGCAAAAAATGTTGGTCATCATAGCATTCTGAATTGACGGTAAGGAATCCGCGGACTATCCGCTACACTTTCACTAACAAAAGCGATATTTTTGGCAGTGCGATGATGCATAGGCCTGACCACATCTGTAACGCATCCAGTTTCTCAAAATTTCTTTATAATCTTGCCAATGTCTTGCACAGTAGGGCGATTATGACGACCACAATCACCCCATAAAGCACGAAAAGTACCTACGTTTAAGTCAACACTTTTGCAGTAAGTTTTAGCTATTTTTACACGTTCTTCGGTTGTTAACAAATTATATTCGTAAATAACAAACCTTTCACTAAATAAATAACACTCCAGATGACAGGTATTTAATAGCTGACAGCCTTGCCTTGCCTTCAATATAACTAAATTATTTTGGTACTTTTAATAGTTCTTTAAAATAACTCCTATATAATTGAAAATTATTCATTCATTGGACAAAATTTGTCTGTTGGAGCTTACGGATAGTATCTGTGGTGAGTACATAAAGAAGATTATTCTCCTGAGAAAGGAGGTTCGAGCAAAATAAATATACACATAAATGCAATCGAAGAGCTGGTCGCCGTTTAAAATGCTTCAGTACAAATTACCAATTTAGCAAGTGAAATTAATGCTCACAGACCGAAATTAACTTAACTTAATCGTGACTTTTTCACAAACAGTAGATTATTACCAAATAACGAATTGCCGATTTAAACCATTTATTCCTCATATGTTTCAAGCAGCTACATTCATTTCAGTAAAAATTGGCAAACTTCTTTTCAATTACAGCAGATTACCGAAAGATAAAATTAAGGAAGGATACGGACATCTCCAAATGTCAAATAAGCCTCAAATGTTGCCATATTTGCTACATTTGTGATCACCACTATGTAAAGAGTGACGAATACATAATGAAATGTAAGGAAATGTATAATTTTGCTGTTACGTTTGTATGTGCGTACCTGTGAGCTCAATATTTATGAGCTAATAAAATCACATAAATGACCTTCACACTTTTACAACAAACGAACGCAGTACTTTTTCTATTCATGCATTCATTATGCACACACCCACACAAATGAACTAATATTTATCTATATAGTGATGTGTATATTGTACATGCGTATGTGTTTGGCTGAAAAATGTACAGGGTACCAAACCAGGGAACTCGAGAAATTTATTATTTCCACTAGACTGATTGGAAAATCGCTTCCACATATTTTACACACAAAACGACATACAAACACACACACACACACACATTCACACATGTAGAAATATTGACTCCCATACATAACCTCAATGATGCAGGATATAGCACGAAGTCATTTTATACCTCAAACCATAACATCTGTGGAGTACAACCTTTTTCCTAAAGAATGTCTTGTTGTTGCATACGAAACATGTGCCTTTCAGGTACATGAAGCGAATTGTTCGGAATTTTCGAAACCTTTAATTGGACATCGTTTCTTAAACCAAAGTTTTTATGAGTAGATGGCGGGAGTAGAGAACATAACTACAGTGGCGTAGATATGACATATTGCTGGAGAGGGCCCAAAGCCATAATAAACGAAACGTGTACAGTGCAATGCGTCAAAATTATAAGCAGAATTCAACATAATTCGAAGTAATACATATACTAGCTGGGTATTTAGGGTTAGTGTATAAACACAAAGGTTCTCTTTAAAAGTTCCAGATGGAGTTTCTCCTTAGGATCTACGCAATGCGTTACACTTTTTATTTATTCACCCGAAGAAATGAAAGTATAGGTATATATTATAATATACGAAAATTTTAAGATGAGAAAGCTGGGCGCAAGATGGGTGCCGCGCTTGCTTGCAAGAGAGCCAAAACAATGTCGTGAAGAAGTTTCAGTAGAGTGTTTGGCGATGTTTCAACGCAATAAAGCCGAATTGTGCATCGATTTATAGCCATGGTTGAGACATGGGTCCACAGTTAAGGCAGCGGTCTGGAATGGGATAATCGTTTTTAAAGAAGGCGACGACTGTTCCATCTACAGGCAAGGTCATGCCGTCTCGTTTTCTTGTGGTGCGCATTATTTTCATTAATTAATTTCGGAAGAGGAAAAACATCAACGGCTAGTTTATTGAAACGTTTAGGTGATGAAATTATGGGAAAAATGCCGCATTTGGCGGGAAAGAAATTATTGTTTCTTTGAGACATTGTTCCAGTTTACACATCCACTATTGCGATGGCCATAATTAATGTTCCGAAATTAAAGTCTGAACTGCGTCATCACGCATCTTATTCGTCAAACTCAAACTCAAACCATTACCAAACTTGAAAAATGGCTCGGTGGTAAAAGATTTGCCAGCAATGAAGAGGCGGAGTCTGTTGATGACTATATTAAATAGTTTTACATTCCTTACTATAAATTCGGTTTAGAAGTAATTGAACATTATGTCGAATTTATTGTCCTATTAAACTTAGTAATATTTGAACAAATTGATCTATATACCACACCTTTTCTGGTACCTCCCATACAATTAACTTATTTAGCACATATATTCTTGTTTTCATACCTTACATTCAGTTGCAGTAAATTTAATCCAATACTTTCGCCAAAGTGAGGCCTCAGAAAGAAAATGGACATAAAAGGTGCACGGCCCGTAAAAATTATATGATTTTCTGAAATTCAAACATTCCTCTATCATGTATATCAATTAATGCAGCAGTATTAAATCTAAATCTTTGCCCATGACATTATTTTATAACTACCGGTGCCCCTTTTGCAACCTCCCGTAAAAATGAATCATTTAATCCATACATTCGTACCTTCGTATCTTTCAATCCGTAGGTTACGTTTCCATGTCCATTATGGTACCCCTCAAATAAATTACCTTATTTAGTTCTTGTATTCATATATTCGTGTCTTTTTCTGAATTGCAATAAATGCAATAAAATTTATGACGCCCCAGGCATTTGTTGAACATATTTCTGTGAATAAAAAAGGACTGATTTGATACACCCATTAGAAGACTATACATGCAATACGGTTGACATGATAAAAATCAAAGTCCTTCTAAAGGTTCTGTTCAGAAAATAGCAGAAACATATAATTTTGCTCGCATTATTGTGCTACCTTTTATAAAAACATGCCGATTTATGATTCTTCTTCTGGCACCAACACAAAAAGATGTTGGATGTTAATAATTTTCCTCCCATAACTGCTAATTATTTGACTGTCGGTATTTTAATTTTTGTCAGTTGTGTGGCGCTGCCGCTCTAGATCAAATGTGAACACATAAACGCAATAACCCCGCCCTAATTTAACTCATGTATTCGCTTATATTTTTCGTTCAATTGTGAAAATGAAAGTAATTTGCATTGCTTCGTCCCTTAAAGTGTCTTACATGGTTTCCCTAAGCGGAAGACAGCAAGTTGAAAATAGGTTATAATAACTAAGTTCAGTAAGTTATAATTTTGTTTCTTTCACTGCAAATCACAGCATTTGTTAATAACAATCTATAGATTTGTCACACCCCTTATGGCACTTCTTATACTCGTGCTGTAATGCAAATGGGCGCGCATGTATGTCAGTTTGCCCGACAGAAATCCTGGTATTGTTTCTTTCGCATCGAATACCATGTAGGCCCATTCTTTGGGTATATGTCCAAATATCGCTATTACGGAATTTTACATTATCGCTCGGACAGCATCACTCTTATTAGAGAGCTACACAATGTTAAGGTAAGATTGTTATCGCTTATGACAGTGTAATGAGTAATAGAAAAAAATACATACCTTTGTATGTCCATGCACTTTTTAAACAGTCTCTTCAAAAATAGTAAAGTAAATGGAAAATCTTAAATTTGTCCTCTTGACCAAAAATAAGATTCTCTTTCCTCCCCTAGGCCTGACCTACAAGACACAAAAAAACTCCTTAAAATAGCCATCAACCGCAGACTCCACCTCTTCAGTGTTGGAAATTTTTTTCATCGAGCAATTTTTCTAAGTTTTGAAATTGAAGGAACTAAATCTGGCGAATAAGGTGCGTGATGAAGCAATTCGAACCTTAATTCATTAATTTTTCATTAATCGCAATATTGGATGTGTGAACTGGAGCATTGTCTTAATGAAGGAATACTTTCTTTTTCGCGAAATGCGGCTTATTTTCCATAATTTCATCACCTAAACGCTGCAATAAATAAGCATAATATTCAGCGTTGACGGTTTTTCCTTTCGGAATATAATCAATAAAAATAATTCCATGCGCATCCCCAAAGATGAAAAAGTATTCGCATTCTTTGGACAAGATTCTCCCATTCCAGTTCACTGCTTTGTTCATTGTCTTTGTCTCACGTGTGAAGTTGTGCAACCATGTCTCATCTATGGTCGCTGTTTTTTCCAAACAAGAGTGGCATCCATCTTGCGCACAGCTTTCGCTTATTCAAATCTTTAGTCAATATACGATGTATGGCACTTTTTGGAATACCTATCGTTTACAGCCGACGATCATCCAATACCATTTTGTGGATTTTTTTGACCGTAACTGGAGTGGACACCTCAATTGGTTGACCACTAGGGTGTTCATCTTGGTAGCTCGTGCGGCCTCGTTTAAACTCAGCTACCCCATAATATCACACTCATAAACAAAGGAGCAGAATCACCCATAGTAAAATCTAGCTCGGCTTTAATTTTGGTTAGACTGAGACGTTTCAAATGGAAATATTGAATTATGTACATTACAATGACAAATTTTTTCCATGTTTACAGGTACACTGAAATCGTTCGCTTTTGATGAAACTTGAAACTTACAACATGTATTTTACAACGTCGCCACTTTCCACAAAAATAATTTTTCCAAACTGCTGGCACTGCATAGATACACAAAGTCGGCTAGTTTTGGGACCGCCCTCGTATGTCCTGATCTTTAGAATCTCTTCATGACATCATCATCTCTCTCTCTCCCCCCATAACGATTCACTGACATCTAATTAAATGTTGGCTTTTCAGCAGTACGGTCAAACACAAGTGCTTCAGCTTTCTCTTCCTTGAAACCTTAAACCCTTTGTACACAAATGTCATGCTGCCTTCAGTATAGTCCTTCACTACTATTTATAGTTTCATGGACATTGCTTGGCTTCTGGTTTCGCTTTGTCTTTGGAAAGCCATTACCATTTATATGTGTTTGGCCTGTTTCCATCGACAGCATTTTTCCTCCAGATCGGTGAGTTTCCCCAATGCCACTGTACATAAATAACTATTTGATAAAGTGCAAAGAGGCGCCATCACTTTTCGCATGAACACACACAGTCATACACACGGCGTCTACTACACTCCAATCTCGCAGAATGTGTAATAAACAACTATACAGTTCAGCATAGTCACCTCCGACATCGTCCACAAAGTCGTCAGCATCAGCATCATCGTCATTATCGGCAACATTATCATTATCATTGTTATTGGACCCAACAAATGGAATGAAAGTGCTGTCGTTGATGTTACCTCTTAGTTTTTTTCGCATTTGGAACAAGAATACGGCACCTAAAGAGTGTGGAAAAAAATTTATAAAGCGAAAACGGAAGCACAGCTATTGCTATTGATCAGTATTATGTAAGCACTCTCATGTACACAAACATGACATCTCTCCTGCCATTCGACTGTCAGCGTTCGTAAGGACAGCCCATTAGAGCCAACACCTCTTAACGTCACCAACCAATACATGCCCACACACAGATGTACACAATAAGTCGATTCAATGGCAGATGGATGTTTACCCTATCTTTCCCTTTTGCCTGCACATCTGAAATCATCAATTTTCCATTTGTGGGTGGCTAAGGTAGGGTTACCGTAGAAGTGCTATTTATCTATTAGCATTTCAAATGATTCTATGGTCTCTGTTATTCTTGCGGTTATTGCCGCTCTCTCGCCGTCTGTTTACATTAACTTTCAATATTATCACACTACTATCATTTAATAGTGTTTTTATAACCACTTGGCACCTTACCTTTTTATCGTTTACCCATTGTTGTTTGGCTGTTTGTTTGCTGTTTAACTTAAACTGTTACCACTCATTATGTGCCTGAGTCCAACACATTGTTTATATGTTCTAGTAGATCTACACAATAACCCAGCAAACAACTTGGTAGGGAAGGGCAGGCATTGGTTGTCCCTCTAGAGACAAGCATGTTTGGGTCCAAAACCAAGATGTGTTAATAAAAATTATCTACTCTGAAGAAATATAATGATGGATCTGTAAACAAAAACCACCTCATCTATTGTGTTTTCAAGTCAAATTTGAATGAAGATATCGGTTGAAACTGCAGCAAATAAAAATGGTACTGTGCTAGATATATAGCTAAAATATTCGAACTATGGTGACAGAGAAATTCCATCAATTTCCCTCAAGTACAATCTCTGCGTAAGCTCCGTATAATTAAGGTATTAGAACGGTTCCAAAACTAGCCGAACTGACTTATAGAGGGTGCCAGCAGTTTGAAAAATAAAAAAAAACTGTTTTTGGTGAAAAGTGGCGAACTTGTAAAACATATATTTTATGTTTCAAGGCAACGTATTTTTATTTGAGCCATCAAAAGTAAACAATCTCAGTGAATTTGCAAACAGGGGAAAAATGGTTACCGTCATATAATTCAATATTTGCATTTGAAAGATCTCAGTCCAACTAATATTAAAACCGAGCTAAGTCCAACTCTGTGGGATTCTGTTTCTTCGTTTACGACTGTAAAATGTTGAATAGCAACAAAACAAAGAACATTTTTCTCAACTCTTTTGTATCTTCTTTGTTAGGTCGGCTAGTTTTGTTAAAGCTCTCTTAGAGGAATTTGCTCTTTCGTTTACGACTGTAAAATATTGGGCGGCAGAGTTTAAACGAGGCCGTATAAGCTGTCAAGACGAACACCGTAGTGTTCGACATCAGCATCATTTGGCAAAAAAGGAAATGTTGTTTCATCAAGATAATTTTTACTTTTGGCCATCACAATAGTGGATGTTCCAAAGTTAAAGTTTGAATTGCGTCATCATGTACCTTATTCACCAGATTTAGTTTCCTCGGACTATTTTCTATTTCCAAACTTGAAAAATGGTTCGATAAAAAAATGTTTCCAACAACGAAGAGGTGGAGTCTGCGGTTAATGGCTTTTTAAGAAGTTTTACAGTCCTTACTATAAATAGGGTATAGTAGCTATAAAGAATCTAAGTCAAAAGGAGATTATGTTGGAAAACAAATGGCGTTTCCCCAACTTTTTTGTGTTCTCTTTGTTAAGTCGGCTAGTTTTGGGACTGTCCTCGTATGTACCCTCTTACAAAGTAGGGGAGTTGACTTCACTAGTGACAAATCGAAGGGAGAGCTGTAATGACATTTTCATAGAAAAATTCCTTGAAAAGCTACGTACGACGCAAACGAAAAGTGTCCAAAATATTAACTGCCGGAAATTTCAGTTACTTCATAAACAAGCATCCTTTATAGAAAATTGATATTGAATGCGTGCTAGTCAGTGGGCAAAATGAGGGAGAAAGTGGATAGAAATAACATGATGTTAGGATTATGAAATTGGATTAATCTTAAATTGGATAAATCTTTGCGGTATAAGTGAGATAATGTCAGAAGAAGCGTGGTCAATTGCTCGGAAAATTCTAACTTATTGGATCCTTCTATTTAGAAATTATGAATCAAACAATTTTTACATTTTCTTTTTTTCCATTTCCATTCTCAGAACTAAGTTTACTAAATGGTTGATGCTTGCCAACTGCTGAATTTAAGTAATTAAATGAATGATATGAACTTGGAAAAATATGGGCGTTTGATATTCAATCGATTTCTCCAAATATTGCCAAGAACTATAAAATAACTCAGTGGAAGAAGATTCTGCAATTGGTGTGGCAATATGACCCTTATTCGTTCTCAGACCTTGTTTTATCAATAGGTAAACCTGTTCCAAATTTGACCAAAACTGCAACTTTGTAAATGTATTATTATAATTTTATTCGAATTGAATTTTGGAGCAACATTTGAGAATTTAGTTGCGGCAACCATTTGAAAATAAGGTTAGGATAGCCACCTCCGTCCACAATAAGCGTGCAAATTTTAATCAGCGGGTATTCGTCAGTGGATCGAGAAATCAATCTTTTTAAAAAATCTAAAATTGATTGTACTAGAAATAGAATAATCCTTGATTTTCGCCTTTATTTAATTTTACCGTTCACGGCAACAAAATCCAGTACATAAATTTCAGCCAGGCGACGTTTTAAATTTTTTTTCGAGCACTACAAGCCTACGCTATGGACGGAAATTAAGATTACGGCAATAAGGGAATTAGAAGTAGTGGTGGAAAAAAATTTTAATTTCGGTAAATCGTGTGAGATTTACCAGAAACGATGGGTGGGTGGTTCACTCATTCTTTCCGGTAAACTACAAATGCGTTAAATAATATCTCAGTGTATTAAAATTTGTCCGTCTTTTTTCCGCTAAATTGTTTGTTTATTGCTTCTTGGCTGATAATGAAATGGAATAAAACTAACTGTACGTGAGGTGTTAAAGAAATCCTTTTTTGGTCTTAAAGACCCATTAATGCTATTTGGTACGGAATATAAATAACATCGTTGAAATGTCCGCGCGTTGCACGGTTTCACCGATCCGAGAGGTGCAACTCTCATTATCTCCGCCGCATTGAGGGATAGCCGGAGTTATGCGCTTCGTCGCTTAGCTTAATTTTTTTTTTCATTTTTCAAATATGTCAGCAAACAATCAGTGTTGCCAATGGTCACTATTTTTGAGCTTTAAGGGCTGTTGGATTTTCTGCAGGTCCAAGTCCCGACGAAAACTTCGTCAAATTTAAATCTGAGAAAGTCAGAATTCGAGCATACGACGGAAATCGACTGGTCCAAATTCTCCTAAATATTTTCGGGGACAGATGCGACGTTTCCGACCGGTCTGTTGTTCCTCTTGCGTGCGGGTATTGGCTGATTATATACCGAACCGGTTGTTGGAAAATTTGCTTTGAAGGATCACAGCAACTGCTGCAAAATGATCGTAATAAACGTAAAATTTTCATTAACTTCTCTTGATGATAACCATTCACACATGCTGCTCAATCGTGAAACTTGATGTGATAGTTTGGTATCATTAAACCGCCAAATTTGGAATTTGCAACGCAATAAGTGCGTCATTTTGTTCGTGTTACCTGCAGATGTCCAGGGGACAGGTTTCTTCAAGGGGACAATTATTCGCCATGATTAAAGCGTAGATTTGCTATTCGATAACTACATTTAGAGGTCTTAAAACCGCCGGTCTGGCAAGGCTGCTAAACACCTGTCATCTGAAGTGATATTTATATAGTGAAAGGTTTGCCATGTACAAATAAGGATCGTTGAACAAGCGAGGAATTATTATTGGCTTATTACGGTTATCATAATCGAATTGGCAAGATTATAAAGAAATGTTAAGAGATTGGAAACGCTACAGATGTGGTCAGGCCTGTGCATCATCTTAATGTACGCACTACCGCTTCTGTTAGTAAAAGGGTGACGGATAATCCAAATTTTATTTTATTTTTTATCCAAAGATTAAGAACTGAACGATGTATGGTTTCAACAAGGCGATGCTACGAGCCACACAATACGAATGATTTTGGATTTATCGCATGAGAAGTTTCCAGAAAGCGTAATTTCACGTTTTGGCGACGTCAATTGGCCACAAAGATCATGTGATTTGACACCATTAGACTTTTTTTGTGGGGCTACGTCAAAGACCAACTAAAAACTACCTCAAAAGAATCCACCGCCACAATCAGTCCAGAGGCGATTACTTAAATTACCTATACATTGTATTTCGTACATAATGGAATGGTCCCAAGCATTATACCGAAATAAAAGTTTCATCGAAATAAAAGCTTTATGTGTGTTTTATTTAAGTTTACTTTTGAAACCGGGAAATGCATAATCTGTATATGTCTGTCACAACCAAGTCATCAACCACGGTGTTAACAACATCATTAGAAGTACTTTGCAACCAAATTGTAAAATTAATAGCAACCTGACAAGCTTCGACCGGGTAAAAATTGTGTCCCCACCACCGTGGATTGTAATAAGTGAACATGTCAAAAGTGGCTTTTACGCATACAAGACATGTATCCAATTATCGTATTTTTCCATTAGAAAATGTCGTTTTTTCAATATATATTGTTGGTTTCCAATACTGAGAACGAAATAGCTTACATCTTCTTTTTGTCCTAATATGTTTGATAATACAGTTGTAAACTTGTGAAATGAAATAGAAATAATAAACACAAATTTACTATTTTGCAAATATATTATAGATCAAATAATATTATGGCGAAAAAACAAAAATTGTTCCGATGTCGAGAAAAGTCGGCATTACCGCTAAATTTTTTTGCGATCAAACAATGTCTCGTGAAAGTTTTTCCTCGTGAAAAGAACATAGTAACCTAGCTTTATCCCATAAGCACTATCAAGCTATATCAGTTTCCTACTAAAGTGTATGAACTGAAATTGCTACTCTCTACTTCGATGAAGTACATGCCTATATTGCGTAAACAACTGAATACGTGATATAAATTTTAGAAAAATTGTGCGTACTGATTATTTTCCGAAAATTGAAAATTGCTCGTTATGTAAGTATTTTACTTCTACTGAAAATTGAAAAAAAAAAAATTGAACTTCTACTGGACCAACCCATTCCAATTGTGACACCTATGAACTACGTCCTTATGAATGAAGTATCGACTTGTCACCTAATATGTGAACGAGCTACAAATTCCTCTTAAATAATATATCAACATACACTGCCACCATATGTAGCTTTTGATTATTCAGATTTTGTATGCGAAAACGTATCCCTATGAAGACAACGTTGTACAGATCTATCTACAGATTAGTAAAAATTTCACACAAAACAGTATTTTTCATCAAACAGAAGAGTTTGTTTGGGTGATTCCTTAGAACTGATTTTAAGCGAAGGATAAATGTCAAAATTGTTGAAAAGATTCTGAAAAACACTACTAACTTAGAGATGGGTGTAGTCCTTGTATAGACATAATATGTTTATGAACATTAGAAATTTCAGCATCTTAGTTTAGGCTATGAGATCTCTGTTGTATTTTCAAGAGTCTTGAGGGCCAAAGGAAGGCTATGAATAAGTGGTTAGGTTGATGGTGTTTGGGGAATATATAATCTAACGTGAAGTAACATATAGAAGAAGGTAAGTTAGATTTTACGTATTATGAGATGAAAATCGTTTTAATCGTTTCTAGGATGATTGAGTAGTGCTTTGCGTGATTTGTATCTTTGTTCTGCCGTACGGAAGCAGTAGCTTATAGAAATGCTTACTCAATAATTTCATCTGTGACTGGAATTCTGACGCTTTCGTTACACGAGGAGCCTGTTTCCGTACCCTTCGCATCTGATCTTCTTATAGATTTTTTTGGTTTCAGGTGAAACCACTCTCTCCTCACTCTTCTGCTCCTTCCATAACCGTTTCTTCCGTTGAAAAAGTCTGCATATCTTCTTTGTCCTGATAGCGTTATTCTCACAGATCGATCTAAAATTGAGCGCAACGTTGCTGTTTATGCATCATCCTTTCCCTCAGACACGATGCCATATTTCTTTATCTTTATCCATTTGCAGTTTTTCAAATTTAAGAAAGGTCTCTGCGGCAGTTGTCATAGAATGCGTAATATGTTGGCACTGTGCGTCAGGAATATCAGGATTAGTGGTGTTTTGTTGCAGTAGCTGAGAAGGTTTGATGGAGTAGGATACGATTATTTCGAGGGCATGTAGCTTAACGACGTCTGGCTTTCTTTGTCCCTGATTTCGGCGCTTTTTGCTCTTATCAATCTTGTGCTTACATTAGCCGCAACAGACTGAATAAATAGACAAGGACAAGTGTAGGCCTCTCATTAAAACGTAAATTTAAATTATTGTTCGGTTCTGCTGTAAACAAAACGAATGATGTCAGCATGGAGATAAAGAGGAGAAGAGTGCTTGCTAACAGATGTTACTAAGCAAGCGATTCAATGATAAAGCCCTCTTTCGACAAACAAAAATCCGACTGTACCAGACGTTGGTCCTACCTGTCTTGTTATATGTCTTATTAGGAGGCATTAAAGTGCGCCTGATTTGCTTCTAGACACATTGTATTACACATTATCACTTGGACAACTATTACTAAACACCACCCAGCAAACATAAATTATTTCACAATGAAAATTGCTAACTAGGAGCGCTGAACAGATATATGAACCATGTAATTTTCACCTTTTTTTTAATGTGCAGATTACAGAAACTTTATATATAATTATAACTCATATTCTACAACAGTAAGTACAAAACCAAGGGAGACAGTTAAAATCTATGAACGATAATATTAATATATTTTATACCTTCGTCCAGAGGAATGAATCATTTTTTGCGGTAAACTGTAATATCCACAATGTAGCGTTTAAAGTACTGAATATATATTAAGTCGATTGAGCGATGTTAATATGTCTGACTTGTTGGTTGGTGGACATGATAATCGCTTTGAATCTTTGTTACAGACCAATATTTTCTCGAATTTTAGTCGGAGTTTGTATATAAACTAAGTATATTGACCTACCCTTTTTGATATCTCCCTCACAAATTAATCTATTTTCCGAAATTCAATTTCCGCTCAGTAACTCTTCATTTGTTACATGCAGCAACCAACATTTTTGTTATGTTCATCATTACATAACTTCTTGCAAAATTTACAAAATACAAATTTTCATGCAAATAAACGATTTTATCCATATATTTTTGTTTTCATTTTTTCAATAATGCACAGTTGGCAGATTTTTCGAAATGCAATCAATATTCCGTAATTCCAAATTCGTCGGCTAAAGCAATCTAGATTTGTATCCATTAAATTGTTTTAAAATGCTGTGCAATATTGACAAAAAACGAATTTGTCATGTGATCACGTCCCCTAGGCGACATTGCCCTGCCCATTCTGGTACCTTCCATACAATTTATGCAATTTACCGAAATTTCATTTTTCACTGCAATCCAAAATTTGTAACCTGAAGTTACCTAATTCTCGATAATTATTTTGAGTTATGATAGCGGCTAAATTGTGGAAAAATCGGCAGAATGACCACGCAAATGACTCCCATGAAAATTACGTTATTTAATTTATATATTTGTATATTCGTATCTTCAACTGCACTATACTCGTATACTGTAGAATGGAGCTCGCATTAGGCATTTAGTGAGTGTGAGTGAAATTTGATTGCACTGTCCTGGTCCTGCAGTTGCAGGTGGTCTTCATACATTTTCGAAACGAATGACTTCTTAAAATTTAAATTTTGCTTCTTTTGCTGCACTTTGATTTTGAGTAGTTTTTGCGTGAACACACAATGAAGTATATAAAAGTCAGTTGACCTGACTAAAATTTCAGTAGTGGTTTAAGCGAACTTGAATTTCTATTGAATTTCGCTGACCTTATGCGATGATATTTTCTATAATTACACAAAGTACGGTCTTTACCACATGCGCAGGGTATTTTTCGATTGTTGCTCGTTCTTTAGATATAAAGGAGAAGTAGTCTAACCCTTATTTAAGTTTATTCTTTATTTAAGTTTATTCTTATTTAAGTTTATTCTAAAAACAAAAATAATTAAGTTCTGTACTTGATTGGGAGGACTCTTGTGGAAACAAGGATAATTCCTCAAGGGAAAACTTGTGTCGATGTAAGCGGACGATATACAATAGTAAATGTTATCTGTTCTATTGTCATTGCAATTCATGGAAACAATAACATCAATTGCCGTCCTATAAACAAATTTTTAAATGCCTTGTAATTCTACATGAAGGAAAGAAAGCATATACGATAAAAGTAAAAAAAGCCTTACCAGCATGGCACAAAATACAAAATACGCAAAATAAAAACACAAAAATACATTGCCGCAGTAGACGAGTGAGGTATGAAACACGAAAGGTGGATGTAAACATTTGATTCCCCATTTCCCCAGCTGGGGCAACTATTGAAACCGAAATCAAATAGTTAGGTGAGAAGTTCGCATAAAATTACGTTTCATTTTCCCTCTTTCGTTACAAAACAAATATCCTTTTCGGCATTTTCTCCCTTCGGTTTTCACTTAAATATTAATAAGTATTAAATCTATTTTCACTCTCTCCCCGTCTTGCCTTATCCAAAATCTTTATAAATTTAGACAAAAACTTTTTTCTTTGACTTTTTGTTTTTGACCCCTATACATTTAATAACGTCATCTGCAAACGAAAGTGCCACTAAACACTTTTACTAACCACCATAATTTTCAAAGCAAAAAGTTTTGTGTTTTTTCGTACCCATGTCATCATCATCAGTGTGGCTAAATCATGTTACCATTAGTTGGATTAAATATAGACTAGTGGCAGATGTAGTCGAGTGCCGAATATATCATGACAAATGTCATGAGAAAAATCGGGACGTGGAGATGGAAGAGACTAAACTCCCAATACTTTGCAATGATGTATCCTGCACTTTAACTCATATATGTATTCGATGCATGCCATACATTTAAATGTTGAATTTTACAAATGATACCTTACTCATCTTCTTGGTCATCTTGCTTTGCAAAAGTCTTGAACCAATTAACGAGCTATATTGCTATATTTTGCTATATTGAATCAGCCATGTCGGTTTAATTATGTCGCTTTAAAATAAATACATATTAGCGAATAATGTGAACAATAAAGCAAAAGATTTGGGAAATAATTCAAAGACCTTTGCAATACAATAATTATATTAGAACGAAATACTTCTATTTCTGTAAACCATAAATGAAAATTTGACTAACACTTGTTAATATAGCTATAGACCCACTCGCAGACATTCATCTGGTAGAGAAATGTTGATGTTGAATATTGGGGTAGTCTAAACTCCTGAATAAATCAAAAATACAGGGCGTCAGTTGAGAAGGTATACTAATTTGTTTTTCCGCCATTTTGGTAAACATTAGTCTTGACAGTTCATATTTGGCAGTCGTGAAGTAGAGAAGTGGCAAATTTATTATGAAAAAATATTCGATAAACCAGTGTGGTTTAATCGTTAAAACATTTTATCAAAATCAAAAATCAAACCAATCAAAAAATAGATTACTGTGACGATGAGAAAGTTAAGTGAAATTTTTGGGAGAAACAACGTGCCTACAAGACGCACAATTTATCGTGTAGTGAATGATTTCGAAGAAAGAGGGTCTGTTGCTGATAGGGCCAAGCATGGACCACAACGTACTGCAAGATCGACTGAAAACATTACTGCTGCTCAAGAAAGTGTTCAAAATAGTCCATCAACCTCAATTCGACGCCGTGCTTAGGAGCCTGGTCTTTAAAGAACAACTTTGGGCACAATTTTGCCCAAGGATTTGCATTTGTTTACATTTAAAATTCAGTTGACACAAGAGCTTCTTCCACAAGACCATTTTCGCCGCCGTACATATGCCAATAGGATGTTACAGTTCGCCCATGACAACCCCGATTTCCATGAAAAAATCAAAATGAGTGATGACACACATTTTCATTTGAATGGATATGTGAATAAACAGAATAGCCGGTTCTGGGCAATGGAGAACCCTCAAATTATTCATCAGTCACTTTTAATGTTGGTAATGTTGATTGGCCTCCACGGTCGCCTGATTTGACTGTTCGGCTCTTCTTTTTGTGAGGATATCTTAAAAGCTAGGTTTATGCAAACAAACCAGAAACGCTTGAGTAACTCAAACAAAATATTCGTGATGAAATTAATGAAATACCGCGTGAAAAGTTTGAGAATGTAATGAAAAATGTGCTCGAAAGGGCTTGCATTTGTGAGGCTAACAGAGGCGGACATTTGTCTGATATTGTATTCCATACATAATTGCCGACATTAAAAAAACATTTATCAATATAAGATCCATTCTCTTTCATTTAGTCAAAAATTATAAACAAACAAATTAGTATGTATACCTTCTCGACGGACACCTTGTATAACGCGAAAAGTCATAAAAAAGTAAAATGAAATTACACAATTTTCATACAAATTTGGGTGAAATTTTATACGAAATATCATACATAATTATGGCCTACCTTTCTCGGATTTCTCAGATTTTCTCAGATTTGTTATAACCTGTTTATGGGCGCTATTTCAATATGAAAAATGACCCATTTTTGGAGGGTGGTATTATCAGCGACCCTACCGCCAGCATTCGATATTTATATAATCCTGTAATGGTAAGACAAGTTTTTTTGTTAATTGATTGTGTTCTTCAAATTAATTTGTGTACAGAGCATATATAGGTATACATTAAAATATCAACCTATTCAGTGAAAGTGAAACCTGTTTTAGAAAAGTGGAAAACATGAATTAAAAAATCGAACGAATTCTCTGTCGACATCCGTACATTTTTATTCAGACTCACATGAAAAATAAGTTTAATTAAAAAGAAAAAAAAAGTATAAATAAAAGTAAGAAACATTGTTCAAATAAAATTCGAGCAATTTTTATTTTAAAAATTGTTTGCCGCCAGCTCTTACTTCAGTGCTAAATATCTACCCAGTTTTCCGAAATAAAAACATTTCGTCACAGTGGAAAATTTAAAAAAGTAAATAATATGTAATGATTACTAATAACTAAAAAATAATTAAATAAATAAAAAATTACAAACAATACAAAAAAACCCTTAAAAATTTTATTTTATTTTACATATACTTTGCATTTATTGTCTGCCGCCTTTACTTCAATTTCGGATTACAACAAAGTGTTGTGAGATGAAGAATTTCTTCGTAGAAGAAACTTAAACCAACAGATTGATTGAATTTGCTGCGTCAAAAAGATCAACAAGAAGACGTATCCAGAAAGTCTAGATAAAATTGTAGAGACTAAAAATTTAGTTTTTCCAATCCTCGAAGCAGTTCTGATATGCACTTTTTGGTATGTCCTTAAGCTCTCTCAGCGAATCGGTTTTAATCTCCTCAATCGCCGCAAAACGTTGTCCTTTCATGGGTCTCTTCAATCTTGGGAACAGGAAAAAGTCACAGGGCGCCAAATCTAGTGAATACAGTGCCTGAGGCATGATAACGGTGTTGTTTTTGGCCAAATAATCTCTCACAAACAAAGATGAGTGAGCAGGTGCATTCTCATGCATAAGCCATGCATTTTTTTCACAATTCCGGGCGCTTCTTTCGCATTGCTTTACGTAAATGGCGCATAACTTCAGGATAATACTCCTTTTTTTCCATTGGGACTATTGAGCTTTGCTTTCGATGTCATAACCATATACCCATGATTCGTCACCAGTTATGACCCTATTAAGCAAATCTGGATCATGGTTGACGTCATCCAACAATTCCTGAACAATGCTCATGCGACGTTGTTTTTGGTCAAAATTCAGCAATTTTGGAACGAATTTCGCTGCCACCTGCTTCATGCCCCCAATTTCCGAAAAAATCGCATGACATGAACCAACCGATATGCCGACATCCTCACCAACTTCTTTAATTGTGATTCGACGATTTTCCATAACAATTTTTACTTCACTTTCGCAACATTTTCATCGGTTGTTGATGTGCTGAGGCGTCCAGAGCGAGCGTCGTCATCCACATATTCCTGACCTTCTGTGAAAAGCTTGTACCACTTGTAAACATTTTTTTTTTTTTGACTCAGAGTACTCTCATCGTATGCCACTGTCAACATTTCAAGTGTTTTTGAGCATTTAATTCAATTTTTTACACAAAATTTGATGCAACTTCATTGATCCATTTTTTTCGATAGCAGAAAATCGCCGAACACGCAAATCACTTGTCTTATTTATGCCTCTCACAAAACAAACTGAATATGCTATATGGATAAAACCGTCAACATATCTTCGAGACGAATGTACCAACATAAAGAATAATAATAATCGAAAGTCGAATGTACGTAGCACGCGAAATTTAAAAATTCCCCTTTTTTTGTGAACACACCTTGTATATGTGTATATATACATATATACATATATATATATATATATATATATATGTTAGATAGGTCCAAAAGAATAAATAATCACGCCTGCACCATAGACAAGATTAGTATGGAAATTTCGACTATTTCACCTCATATACTATCCGTAGGTTCTGGCAAATTAAATGGCTCCAATGTTTGATGCAGCAAAGAACAGAATCAAACTACTTTACGTTGATTCCAGAAGACAATTCCGAAATTTTACTAGACTCGTCGATTTTTGTATTACTCGCAATGGCCATCCATCCATCATTCCACTACCGGTTGCTTTGTTGGTTTCATAGTCCCAAAATGTTAACTGGGTCTATGTCGACCGTTATTATTTTATGGCCGCAGTAGAATCGTTTGTAGGAAAGTTATTTCTTTTCGACTTCCTGTTCGTTACCTACCACTGCCATGAATTAAACCTTCGCAACTTCTTCCGTAGCCACAAAGTCACAAACATACGTATATTTATGCATCCGTGCAGAATGCGGAACGAGTCAAGTACTGAGGGGAAGTCACTTAAGAATTGCAATTTGAAATAATGAACCGTCATTTGTTGTTTGAACATTTGTGTATTTCTTCCACTCAGCCGGTTGTTCGTCTGTCCGCTGTTGTGTTCTTCCGTTCATATGACCCTTCGTGTTCCTTCTTACTGTATGGTCCAATCTTCGCCTGTTTTCCGTTCCGAGCCTTCTACGCCTGTTTGTTTATTCTGTTGTTTGGACCATTGAATCAAATGCTTTTGGGTTAAGTCTACTCCTCTCGTCCTGTTTAATTAAAACTAAAAGGTTAGAGCTGCTACGTATATTACCGGCTTGGGCACTCTATTATATTGATATTTTTCTCGCTCGGAAAGGTGAAATAAAATGATTCTCATTAGTCAGCATCGGATAAGGCCGTCCGCCGTCTCCAGCATAATATTTAGTACAGTTTGTGTTTTGTGAATGCAGAACGTTCAAAACTCGTGATTGTTTGTGCATAATACTATTATGTTAGATTGTTATATGATTTCTCAACCCTTTTCACCCTTTTTGTAAATATAATTTATGAACTACAGTAAAATGTGGCGTTGGTGAAATTACATTTGAGATACCCTAAACATTATAATAATATATATTAAAAACATTCTGATATACCGGCAGAATACATATATATCGACATCTGTTTATTTAAAATCTAGCGGTGGTGCTAGCGGTGGAATATTATTTGTCGTATTGTGTAATCAGATGAAGAAATTATGCAAAAAGCACAATTCGTCTATAAAAAGTGACTCCAACAAGAAAACAACGAATTTCATTATGTAAATAATACTCCTATATGATTTATTTGAGACTGACAAATCAATAAAAAATTTCAATCAGGCGAACTGACTTATATGCACCTTCACTCAACGTCCTTTTACGTTGGTGGAAAAATGTGAGGAATGCCAGAAGGGGCGTGGTAAATCGCTAAGTTCTTGCCATAAAAGTGCATTGAAGTAGATTACAGTTAAAGGTGTCTTCCGCTTAGCAATTGAAGAGGGACCAAAGAGCAGATTTTGTTAAATTGGCCAATTTTTATGGGGAGTTGCAATCCAGTTTATTTTTATTCCCAAAACCAAGTTCGTAATTGTACTGAATTTAGTGCAGTTCCATCAGGAATGTAAATCCGAAAATATACTTATGTGCTGAATTATGTAATTTATATGGCAGTCACGAAAATGACCATGGTTGTTCGTTAGATTTTCGAAAATTTCGCCAAGCCTAACTCAATATGCTTAAGAAACATTGAGGTAACTGCAGTGTCCGAATTATGGTAAAAAATAAATTTTTATAATTGGTCAGTCTATTCAAGGAATGCCGGAACAAACCGCCACATTATCGTTCTCGTAACTTATATTCATATAAATTCATTACAACTATCGGTGAGATATAAAGCTAAGAATATGTAAATTAAATCAGCCATTTACATAATATTAGAAGCACCAGAAGAGAAGTGGTTACCTGTTCGATTTTTCGCAAGCTTTACAGAGAATTATAGATCAATAAATGAAAGGCAAACAATGAGTTATCGATAAGAAATTACGGAGGAATTACGAAAAATCATAAATTTGTATATGACGTACCATAAGGTGACCGACCGTCACGCGGTGGTTAGTACACCCGATTATTGTTCACATATTTGCAGGTTCAACCCCGGATGGAGCCACCTATCACTATTTAATTGGCGTTCACCTCGATGTGTCCGACGGACATTTCGAACAGTCAAATAATCGGCAAGTTTAGTTAGTGATTCTCAAGCTGTGATATTCGCAATCGTCGTTAAACTATAAATCCCATTGAGTGAGCCTGAAAATAGAATGTGTGTTAGCCCACTAAATGTGAGAAACTATACCATATTTTATTCATGAGATGCATGCGAAGTTCTTCTTTTTTTGCACTAGAAGGGGTTTAGCAAATGATTCCATTATAAATCTGTGATTCAAGATTAACAACCACTTAATGTGTGCGAAATTTTAAAATACTGGCCACATCTTAATAATAGATACGAAATTAAGAATATAAATCAGCCATTTGTATAGGATACTAGAAGGGGACTGCTAATCAGTCTATTTTTTGAGTGTTATTGAGAGTAAATTTAAGTTACTGCTGTCAACGAAAGAAAAACTATTAAGAAAAAAAACTAACATCGGAGAATTATCAAAAGAATTGAGTTGATACAAGCAATGTACAGGGTGATTTTTTAAGATTTAAGTTTTACAGGTTGGCAGCACTGATTGGTAATGACGTACAAACGTTAACTGTCAAAGTGAAAAGTGTACAGTATACTCTGCCATTTCATCATGGAAAGACTAACAAACAAGCAACGATTACAAATCGTTTACATTTATTATCAAATTTTGCTGTGTGACAAATGTGCATCGTCATAATCGACCTGCTGAATCTACAATTTGTACTGTTATCTCCAAATTTCGCATCAAATTTACTTTGTTGGACATAAAACCATCGACTCGCATGCGTAGAGCGCGTACCAAAGAAAATATTGCAGCCGTAGCGACCAGTGTTAATGATGATCGTGAATTGTCAATTCGTCTCCGTTCTCAGCGATTTGGCATGTGTTACTCAACCACAAGGAATTATTTTTTTGCCCCAATTGGCTGAGTTGAACTTGGTAGACATGTGGTTTCATTCGGACGGTGCAAAATGCCATACTGCTCGTGAAACTATGTGATGAACAGCCACATGCCATACATGAATGGCCGATGCATCCCGAAAAATCGACAGTCTGGTGTGGTTTATGGGCTGGTGGCATCATCGGTCCATTTTTCCTCAAAGACGATCGTGAAAGAAACGTTACCGTCAACGGCGAGCGATATCGAACCAAGATACGCGATTTTTCTTTTGCCCGAATTGGCTGAGTTGAACTTGGTTGACATGTGGTTTCATACGGACGGTGCAACATGACACACTGCTCGTGAAACAATGGATATGTTGAGGGATGAATTTGATGAGCAGCTTATCTCTCGATTTGGTCCTGTGAGTTGGTCCCCAAGATCTTGCGATTTAATGCCTCTTGATTATTTCTTGTGGCGTTATGTCAAGTCGTTAGTCTATGTGGACAAGCCGAACACTATTGAAGCCTTACAGGACAACATGACACGCGTTATTCGTGGAATACAAGCCGAAATGCTAAAAAAAGTGACGAAAAATTTGACCTTCCGAATGGACACTTTGATCCGGAGCCGCGGACAACATTTACATGAAATTATCTTTCAAAATTAAATGGCAAAGACCAATTTATCGATTCCAATAACAAATTTTAATATAATAAACCATTTTAATATGTATATAAACCATTACATACATTGGACAAAAGACACATGACACTTTAAATGCTTCCTATATATTCCTAAATATCTGCAATGTGGTCAATGTTCGATCACAGAACTTAGTTTATTAAAAGCATAACGCTTACTAAATTATATGAAACTCGGTGCAACTGAATAAAGGATATGAACATAGAAATGTGAATATGATTAACTCACGTAATTTATACGGGTGGTCTGGTACCGTATAATGGTGCGATTATCCCGTCAACTTTCACATTTGAACAAGCAGTTTGCAGTTTACAAAAGTTTGAGATAATCTAGTCCACGAAGTAGGTATTAGAGGAAAAAATTAAATTTCGGTAAAACGGCCATTTTGGTATAGGAACACCATGGGAACAGCAATGCAGTCGATTTCGTTCCCAGAACAAAATTTATCAAACGACTGATGTGTGCCAAATTTGACTCAATCCAGCGCAACTACTTGGAAGTTACAAAGTTAATAATATAATTGTTTAACCGGCATTTTATGTGAATGTTACCATTAGGGGCAAAGCATTTTGGTTAACATTCCACAAAATTTGTCAAATATTAAGCCACTCCATTAAATAAAAATCTGTGTTACTGCAGTCTAATTAGAAATTACAGCGAAAAGATTGATTTTTAAATTTTGCTTCAACCAACGCTTAACATGTACAGAATTAGAGTGAATTTAGAGCAACGAAGTAAAAAAATTATGAAATTAGAAATATCCAATTTGATCCTTCATTTGTATGGGAGCTAGAAGAAATGGTGTGGTTAATTTTTCAAATTTTTTCAAGCAGTATAAACAGACGCTATGAACGAAAGTTTAGGTTGCTGCAATATACGGATAAGGAATTGTAAAGAATATTATGAATTACGGAAAGTCGGTCAATTTGTATCAGCACCAGCAGGAGTGGGTCGATACAGCCCGCTAACAATCCCCATTTACGATCGTGTACAGTATTAGGTTGTATCAAGTTTCATGAAAGAGAGCGGCAGCTGTAGTGACAACGGGCATAGGTCAATCGACCTAAAAAGCGCTCAAACAAATACACACAAGGTGCTGGGTAGTTCAAATGCTTAACTCGGTGTGCTTCATTTTTGGTCGAATCAAAATATGTAACGTGCAGCAAAAATAAATCCATTATTTTTGCTGAGCTCGTACTATAAGGCTGGGCAAAGCTGGCCGCTTCTGGGCGATTGCTTTCTTCACATGGTCCAATTGTTGACAGTATAGTTTCGAATTGAGATTTTGAGTTTAGGGAAGCAGCTAAAATAGGCCGTTCGGAGCCAATCTCGTCAAACATACTGCAAAAAATTCTTGGTTGTCAATCTTCACTGCAATTCGGTTATGGTCGTTTTCGCTTGACATCGTCGCAAGCAAACAACTTTTTATCACCAGTCAACATGCGCTTCAGAAATAAATCGACTTTGTTACGATTCAGCAGCGACTGTAAGATGGAAATTCGGTTCGTGAGGTTTTTTGCGATAACTCATGTGGTACCCATATACTGAGGTTGTATTTTGTATCCCGCCTTTTTCACACTTTTTTGAAAAAGTGTTTTTCTACTCTTTTTAGCTTCTAGCCAATCGAAACAGTGCTTACATGAACGTAGAACTTGACGATTTTCATTATTCTACATTTTCGACAATTGGCTTTTCTGAGTGTGGTGCATTTTGACATCAAAATTACTCGAACGGACTTGATGAAATCAAAATTGCAGATGATTAGTGATTAGAGTGTAAGACCATTAACATTATTTGGACTATTCACTATTTCAGCCATTGCGTTTTCGCTCTTAAGGAAGAAAAACTATAAAATATAGTGTAATTTCTTTTGTTTGTGTTCATCTCTAATGAATGCTCTAAAAATACTGACTCAGGAAATGACAAAACTGTCTGAGTAGTTCTTTGTGTTCGAAATCTTATCTTTGCAACGCCATCTAACGGTCAATCGCA
Organism: Philornis downsi; assembly: GCA_019455685.1. Lineage (NCBI taxonomy): Eukaryota > Metazoa > Arthropoda > Insecta > Diptera > Muscidae > Philornis > Philornis downsi. Next base: position 421,562 of record JAHXMU010000265.1, read on the forward strand.
CTTGTACAACGCAAGGTACAGATTACTAAGGGTACCAATTAGACAAATTATTGATTTTTTTACAATACCTTACACATGCCATCATTCCTCCGTATAAAGATATAAAAATATTTCGAATCGTTGTTTTGTGGAAGATATTGCAAAGCAAATCTGTCAAACTTCGGCAAAAGGACGCCGTTGTCATAACTTTTTAAATACCTATTCAAAACTCCTGAAAATTTGTATGCTTTATTTTTCCGGAACTATGTTCTAGAACTGTAACTGGGTCCCTTCCAGTACCTTTGTTAGAAAATGATGCTCTTTCAGGTATAATTTATAACCGACACTACTGATTTGTCTATAATCTGGCCAGTGGTAATATTTTGCTTCACTTAGGACAGCAATTGGAGCAGAGGGCCCACTACTGCTTTTCATGTAAACAAAAATCTCTACAATTCCAGTAAAGATGTTTCATTGTAGATCGAAATATTTACCGAAATTAAGTCTGTTCATAAAATTATTTTCGAATTAATTGAAAAAATGCAATTCTGTCAAACCCTTACATGATTCGCCTATACCTACCTATCCAATGTACCGCTTTGCTCACTAGAAATACCAAGTGGCAAAAACAATTTCTTTCAATTGCTATGAAATAACTAAAAAGAAGCAAGTTATCAAATGAATACCATTAATTATGAGCTGCTTTATGCCATGTAAACTCAGTGGAAAGACCTTGGCAAAGGCCAAACAGTTGAGTACGGACGTCTGAAGTATGTAGAGAATGCCATTCATTGGAAATTAAGCAAAAATTATATATTCCTTTCCTTTCGCAAACACCACTTTTTCCATCAAAAGTCTAATTTCTTAAAGATAGCATAAAAAGAATCATTAACGAAAAAATCTCATAATACAGAACATCTCCTATTTGCAATCTCTAGTCGTAAATTAATTACTTTGTATTGAGTTTGACGTTTCTGCCATTTCAATTAGAAACGTGATGGCAAATAAAAGCGATCATTAACGCGGGTCTTTGTTTACCCGTTGCTGGAGTACTCTTTGCGGTGAGAGAATTTCAGCAAAGACGTGAAATATTAACCTTTTTTATTTGGCAATTTGTTCACATTCAAATGAAAGCGGGTTTCAGTTGAGGTTGAATGACATCAAATCGAGCTACTTTCAATGCCATTGAAATCAAAGAGAATGGAAAATTGTTGGTCCTTTATCGAATATGCTATGCAAATGATTAATTACGTACTTAATGAAAATCGCATGATTTAAGCCAATGAATTTTCCAATTATTTTAGGATCACGATTGAAGAAAGCGTAAATATGTATGCAAAATATTTTTTTTCCATGTAGCCTTCATAGTACATTTATGATCAATTTATTGTTAATTGCCGTAATTTTATTCACAGGATTGAACAACAATTTCGAGTTAAAAGGGAATACTCTCAAAAGACATAGGAGAAAAAAAATTAATTGCGCAATCAACTTTGTATCCAGTAATTATATTTATTTTTTAATACAAACCAATTATGCAAAACTGGAAAACTCATACAATATCATAATTTGGAAACAGGTCTGGAATATGGTTTTTTGTCGAATCCTTGGGCTTCATATGTGTTGGGAAATGCGTAGATAAGGTTGAAATAATGATAACGATAGGCACTGTATAATAGATTTGTGACAAAATATTTAATAGGATGCACCCTCCGTCTTTACTTATGACGCATCGTCAACGTTCGCAACTCTCCATTGAACCAGCTTCATTATAAATATGTTCAATAGACGTAAATACAGTTATTACCATATCCTCTCACAAAGCCAGGGATACTGAAGCGGCAATCATGAGTCGTATCAATAATCCTTGTATTTTGATGTCACAAAACGAGTATAATAACAGTCGACTTGTTTCCAAATGGCGTTGAAACCAATTGTCAAGCTGTAGTAAAAAATTGAGGCCTTTATTTAGCATAATAAGAATGATCTGAGTTCGGTCAAATATACAAAGTTTTGATCGATAACTTGTCACAATTTTAAAGAAAATTCCAAAATGAAAATTCGGCCCATAAGGTCTTTTGAGGTTAACTCGCGTGGCAAACATACATAAAGCTTGCGTTAGTATTCAGCCCGATTTAAGCGGCTACAAACGATTAATGTGCAATGTTTAGTTTCTTGACAGTCGAAACAGTACTTGCAAGACAATTTCAATTATTTTTATCAACACTTTCGAGAATTTCCAGAGCGATCATTTTCCACATCAAAATTACCGGAATGAAATCAAAAAAACCAAAATTGCATATAAATTGCTGTTATAATATCACGACCATGAACTGTATTCTCATTTTCCGCCAACTCGCCCGCTGCGACGACTTTGTGAGGAAAAACGGCAAATTTTGGCGTATTTTCCCTTTACTGGTGCTTATCTTCAACGCTCGTTCAAACAATATTGAGCCAGGCAAGCACGAAGTTGTCTGAATAAGTTTCGTTTTAAAGCTGTCTAGAGCAACTTGATCGTCCTTATATATGGTAGCGCACCAATGTGTTACAATAAGAAATTCAAATAACTTTTTTTTAATTAATTTATTTAATTTTTTTTTTTTATCCAATCCAAATCCAATTTTATTTTACATAACTATTATGGTCAATTAAGTTCCCGCTCTTTGCCAATAGACGGCACAGTTGTAAGTGCTAGTCGATTCCGCCATAACCTAAACGTCATGAGCCTAGTTTAGGCATATGGTAAACATACCGCCTCGACACAATAGTGATTTTCTTTTACCATCATATTCTTTTGGTTGCGTATATATTTTGTGCCAAATAATTATCATATGCGGCAAGTATTGATTTTGTTCTTTCAATCGAAGAAAACGCCAGCTGAAGCGCATCGAGAGCTTCAAAACGTTTACAGAGGTGCTGCCTTAAGTGAAACAACGTGTTAGGATTGGTTCCGTCACTTTAAAGGCGGTGATTTTGATGTTGACGACCGTTCGCGTGAAGGAAAACGAAAAACCTTCGGAGACAATGAATTGACGGCATTGCTTGATGGGAACCGCATCAAACGTAGGTGGAGCTTGCTTCGGCATTAAAAGTAACCCGCCAAGCCATTTCCAAGCGATGGCATGCATTGGTAGTGATTCAAAAGCAAGGAACTTGGATTCCTTACGAGTTGAAGCCAAAGGACGTTGAGCGTTATTTTTTTTTGTCTGTAAACAGCTGCTTCAGCGACCAAAAAGGGAGGGGGTTTCCATTGTGCTGTAACGGGTGATGAAAAATGGATTCATTACAGCAATCCAAAGAAAACAAAGCCATGGCGGCTGCTCGGTCATACTTCTACGTCGTCGCCTCGGCCGAATATTCACGCAGCGAAAGTTATGCTCCGTATTCGGTGGGTGTTATTTATTACGAGCTGTTAAAACCAAGCAAAACCAACACTGGGGATCGGTATCTACTTCAATTAATGCGACTGAGCTGAGCTCTGCGCGAGAAATGCTCACAATACGCGTAGGGGTACGAAAAAGTGATTCTTTAGCATAACAACGCTCAGTGTCACGTGGCCAAGCCCGTTAAAACCTACCTGAAAACGCTGAAATGGGAAGTCTTACTCCATCTGCCATATTCTTCAGATATATGATCCAAATATCACTTGTTCCATTCGATGGCACACGGCTGACCAACAGTTCCACTCATATGACGACATCGAGGAATGGGTAGATTAGTGGATAACCTCAAAAGGTGAACAGTTTTACCGTGACGGAATTCGAGCTTGGCCAGAAAGATGGGAAAAAGTAGTAGCTAGAGATGAGCAATAGTTTCCATGAATTTTTTTATAAGCATGTTTTCGTAATAAAACTGAATTTTTATAGGAAAAAAATTAGCGAAAACTTAGTTGCGCACGTAAAAATTGATTTTGAAGATGATAGACCGTACATGACCTCCATATTCCTTCACGCATATGCGCCAACTGATGAGAAAATTATTCATTGAAGGGTTGGAGTCGGGACCGCCCCAATTATTGTTTTAATGGACTGCTTCAATTCAGTCAAATTCCTAGGTTTTGGTTTGCACAGTTCTTGCTTGACATAACCTCATAAAAAAGTCCGGTACAGTCAGGTCAGGTGAAATTGAAGGCCAGCGGAAAATGGAGTTACTGGATATTAATTTGTTTGGGAATTTTCGTCGGAGCTTCGCCATAACCGGTCGGGCTATGTGTGCAGTTGCTCCAATTTGCTGGAACCAAATGCTGTTGAAACGGATACGTCTTCGGCGCAGTTCTGGGTAAAAGAACTCCTTCAACATATTTAAATAACGATAGACATCGGCATTATGTTTGTAGCACGATTCGTGTGTTCACGCTGTGCAACGTGATATACTGATTACTTAAGTCTTCTCTTGACAAAATAATGGATTTCTTTATAGTATGAGTTAAATTTGATCACTTGTATGGGAGTTAACAACTAGCATTGGAAAATTAAATTTCAATAAATCGGTCACTTTGTATGATGTCTCGTTGTATGAAAATGTCCTACATTTTCATTCTCAGAACTAGTTCATAAATCACATGGAGATATTACGCTAAGAATATGCGGTCTAGATCGATTATTTTTATAGGAGATGCCAGAAAGGGCGCAGTCGATTTTTCTTAAAATTTCCAAAGTACTGCGGTCTGCTATCCACAAATTATAGAGGAAAGACTGCTTGTCGGAAAATCGAATAATTTTAAAGGACTTTACATTGGCAAACGTTCAACATGTACCATATTCGAATAAATATAGTGCACGTTAATAAAAATATAAATAGTAAGCAAATAATTAAGAGAAAACATTTCGTAGAATGGACAGATTTGTATGGCAAGTGCCAAAGGCAATGTGACAATGCCGTGTGATTTCAAATTTTTGTGCCAAATTTGTATATATTTAATGTAAGCAATTAAAAGATATGAATATATGTTTCGAATCGGCTTCTTGTATATGTAAGCTGCTAGAAGAGGCATGATTCATCGGTCGATTTTTCCGAATTCTGCCAATCCATTGGATATGAATTTCAATTATAGCAGTTTGTGAAAGGGAACAAATAAAATTTCGAAAAATGGTCGAATTTGTATGAAATGTGATAATGCTCTTCATTTTAGTTCTTAATACTATCAATATAAGTAGGTCAATTTAGCAAAAATTATAATTATAATTATAATTTTACACTTTTTTGAATAGCAAAATAGCGATTTTCCGCCTCACTCCTAGTGTCTACCACTTTTTTTGTGCAGACGGAAATATATCGGGTGAAGACATGTCACCACAGTTCACCTGACTGAAATTTCTGTTCCACTTTATTTCTCAAAACATCAAAAATAGAAAATCGCCGTCTTGTGGCAACAATGCCGGCGACCCACTCCTCCTTAGTCAACCATTGAACTGATCAAATTCGAGCCCACTACTTTAACGAAATGCAAGAATTGTTGAAAATTTCGCTACTATCTGTGAGATTGTGCAGGGTAAACCGACGCAATCCGCCAGCCAGTTCAGCTAACGCAAAAGAACTCGCGCTGTCATAGAAATCAACTTGGCGAATTTTTGGGCCATCCTTTTAACTAAACCAGGAGATAAACGAAAATGATCGTTAACTTTAGGAATATATCAGTTAATCTTTTTCTTGTGGATTTTCTTTAACTCGTAAGTCTACACCAAAAAGCTACAATTAATCGGTGCCCTCAATGTGAGCATAACAGGAGCTATAAACCAAATACACGCAAATCTAAGACCCAGAGTGACTAAAAATTGGTCCTCTCGCATGCATGCCATCCAGCTAAATCTAAATCTGAGTTCGAAACAAAATGTATAAAATGCTGAGTTTTTTCTACATGGATAACATAGTCACGGCACAAGCAAATGATGATGGATTAGTTTTAATTTTTAATTAATTCATCATAAAGCCGTCGTTCAGCGTAAAGCCAGAACGATTTTTGGAAGAAGCGATGAATCCATATAAAGGTTTATATGATTATGAACGGTTTCAGATAAAAAGAAATCGCGTTTGAAGTGTTGTGATTCCGATTTTAATTCAATCTACTTTTTAGCTTAATCTGTCAAGTTTTATATATAAGAGCGACAAAAAAAAAAACAAATGAGCTGTTTTACTATCCTTAAATGAAGTCTCCGACAATGTGTCGTTTGTCCTAATCTATAAGTATGCTATTGATGTTCAGGAACTTCATGACACTTCTTTCCGAGTTAAGCGAAAACTATAACAAGGCACTGTAAGTGACTGAAAGACACGTTGTGTGCAAATTATATTGCCATGAATTTTTGTTTTTTAGTAATTGCTTGTATTAAAGACAGCTTTTCGATTTCATTTATCAGCCACCAAAACTATTATTTTGGCAACAAGCAAAGCAGCTCTGTTGAAATCGGACAATTTTCAATTTTTTAAACATTAAATCCTCGCAAAATTACGTGTAATGATTTTATCAAAATGCTGATACGTTTCAGAGTTCCTTTCTGTGTAATGCAAATCACATTTTCTTCAACTCTCGACTGTCAAAAGCATAATTTTTTTTTTTTAAATTGTAAAAATTTTAAAAGAAGACATGAATAAAAGCGTAAATTGCAGAATATTTCATGGCATAAACGCAATTTGTGCATGCAACTTTCAATTACTCAACTGCTACACAAACTCTGGCAGCAAAATATTGCTGTTCTATTTCATACATATGGCGGCAAGTATTATATATATGATGTAAGCATCCAGCTAGCATCAGTGGATCTGAGTTCATATATACATATAGTAAGTCCATTCGTGCGTGCGTGAGGAATGTATTGTCATCGCTGTTGATATAATTTCACTAAACGAGCATTTTATTCATCATCAACAACTTTCACAACTACTTAGCCGTCTTCTGCTTTCACCAGCAAAAGACATCTGTTATGATGTGAATAATGTTACAGTACGAGGGTTGATACTAAAATTAAGGTGGGCTACGCTTAAGGTGAATTGACAAATTTTGTTAAGTTCTGGTGCCATAGTTTTCTTAATTACTTCAATCATCAAAAGATAGTCGGAACATAAAAGAACTCCAAACTTTTGACTCTTTTAGTATTCTTCCTCAATTTACTTTTCTTCCCCAACAGCGTTTGAATCCCTTCACATTAGACGATGCAAGAGCACTTTAATTTATTCTGCATCAAATATCAAAACAGTTATAAACCGTGCCGATTTAGCACAATTAGCTATTGGTTTGCCAGCGATCTCCGGAGTACGGCACTCAAAACCGACAATCAGAAAATCTATAAAAAAAATTGCCTTAAAAAATTCTGCTTTATTTAGCATCTTTAGAATGATCTGGTTTAGGTCGAATATGCATTTGTTGCCATTTTGAAGGTAATTCCATTATACCCCCCTTATAGAAACTCCTGTCCATATTGGCAAAATAAACTGGAGCAACCAATTTTCAAGCTTCTGCTGAGTCGAATTTTTCATCAGCACAATCATTTGACACATATAGTATTACGTGTCAATTAATTAGGGCAAGGTCTGGATTGTAAAATGAATTAATGAGAATCTACCAACCAAGCTCCGAGAGCTTTTGCTGAGTCACTATCGATATGTGTGATTTGATGTTATCCTGATGGAACACAATTCCTGTTCCAAAGCTGAACACTTCTGGGCCCTTGCAAAGAGTTTGGCCATAGAGAATCGATGATTGCCTCCCAATTCCATCGAACAAAACCGTTCAGGCCTTCAATCCAGGCTTGGCTACTGTTCCTGTCCGTTCTTTGTGATTCGACCACGACCGTTTTTACTTGACATTGTCTTAAGTTATTCACTTTTCGACACCAGTCTCCATCCGCTTCCGAAGTGGATCGATTTTGTTGCGATTCAACCGCGATGCGCAAGTAGAAATTCGGTCCAAGAGGATTTTTTGTGTTAACCCGTGTGGAGCCTACAGATCCAGTTTCTTTTTGTGTCCGGGACTTTTAGAAGTAGTTCCAGATGGTTTGTTATGCAATGTTTAGTTCCTGGACATTCGAAGCAGTGCAGAAGCAGACTTATTCTATCAACATATTCGACAATTACCCTTCCACAGCATAGCGTTTGCTTAGGTATTGTTCGAGAATGGGAGTGAGACGCATTGCCATTCCGCTTTATTTACCCTTTGTTTTTCCTCTGAACCTTATAATTTGTGTGTTGCGGAAACCTACGTTTTTATTCATTATGTTTATTTGAAAGGTTTGATAAAATTCCTTCAGGGATTGCAATCGTGACGTAATAAAGGGGATTAGTGTGTGTAATGATCCAGAAAGTGATGCTGGCTACTGGCAGTTAAGTCGGTAAGATCGATAGTGAACGTTAAAGCTAATGCAATCCACAGCGTCTGTTCCCATATTGGGCAGCTTGGAAACAACGTCTGTTCACCTGAAGAAGTGGCTGAAAAGCGGGAAAACTTTAAACTCTTCAGAAAGCAACGGAAAACCATGCAAGAAAACTCAAATAGCATATAGCCCTCAGTCTCCAGCAATACGAGGGTGTTAAGAATCCCAGGAAATAAACACAAATAGCGTCTAATAATAAGTATATGGAACGTTCAAAGTCTCTGCGAAGCTGGGAAACTAGCAAACACCATCCAAGATATGAAATGACAGAACATTGTCATTCTAGCAATATGTTCAACAAATCCGAGGAAATTGAGAAATTTTACAATGAATTAGAAAATAAGAACAAAAAACCCCAAGAGATAAATATCATACAAGGTGATTTTACTCAAAAACTTGGTCTTGGTAAAGTGGATGGTGTTGTTGGCAACTTTTGTCTGAGTGAAAAGAATGATACATGAGATAGATTATACCAGAGTTTTGTCAAGAACACAGCATGATTATAACAAATACATGTTTCTCTCTATCTCCAAGGAGGTTTTGTACCTTGAAAATTTCTACTGAACAACAGTCACAGTATTGTACGCTATTAAATAGACTTCATTTTAATAAAAAGCGTCTTGCAACTTCTATCGTCAAAATCTCTACGATCCTAGCGTCGTTGTGTGTCCCACCACAATCTTCTCTTAGCTTAAATTAGCAATAAACTCACTTCAGTACCAAAAAAGAAAATTCTAAAACCAAGTCTAGATCTGGAAAATTTTAAAAACGCAGACATTAATATCAGATATTTAATATCAGAAATAAATAAACAAACAAACGAAAAAACAAATTGATTCAACAAAAGCAACAAATATTTTGCATCCTTTGAAAATCACTTTGAACACTTTGGAAAGCCTTCGTAAAAGTCGTAATTCGAAATATTTGAATGGTGGATGTTATGAAAGATTAAACAAGAATATACGCCTTAAAATTAGACAGACAAAAATCGAACGGCTAACCAACCAGTACCATGAAATTGAAAGGTTGCAAAATAAACACGATGATTTCAATCTGCACAAAAAAAAAAAAATTAAAGGAAGCTGAGTTAATTCGCGCTTAAAAATCTTTATTCCTAACCCGCACGATGCGTACCTTTAGTTGGCGAGGAGTTTAATGAATAGTAATTAACAAGTTCTCGTTTCTTTTGATGCCAAAATTGATGCTTCGCGTGCTGCTGCAGACTGAGTACTAACTCTTAACTCATATCTTCAACACAAAATGATAAATTCATCGGGTGAAAGGTCGCTGCCAGAATGCTGAGGTAAAAGTTTTTTTTCTACAGAATTGGCCACAGGAATTAGAATACTTAAGATATAAAGTTCATTAGTTTATACGAGCAAAACAAAGAGCATGAACACATTTTCTTTGGATTTTATTCATAAAGGTTAAATTCTGTACAGAGAAATTATCTCTCACTGGGATCCAAAAGATGAAATGTTCGACTGGTAGGTTCAAGCGGATTTTTCACTATTGCTTACCTCAGGGTTTGATGTAAGTTTTCCTCCAAACATTGAAGACATTTAGTTTACTCGGGCCTACAGAGAGTATCTTCTTTAATAGGGTTCGTTTCTCTACATAATTTCTCCTCTATAGTCTTAATGCTTAAATGTGTTATGGATATGAAAAGTCGTTTTATACTCCATGAATACACAAAAGAACTCCCTATAGTTCATTTAAGGTACAATTAAAACAGTCTGAACATTTAAGGCAAAAATGTTAATCAAATTTTGATTTGTGGAAAAGAATAGCTTTGAAAGTTATGCTAACAATCTTCAAGTGGAGGAAAAATGAATATTTTTTAATGAAGGAAACACAAAACATTAATTTGGGAGGGTGGCGTCTACAATAGAAATTACAGTCTATTATGTACCTCAAAAAAGAACTCCAAACTATCCGATCTATTCTACATCTTCTCCAATCCATTTCACTATGCTTTGAAAATATTCAGAAACATTCATCTTTCAACAACGTTTTAACCGTCTACACTTGATTTTCCTGGTTTATAGTTTTTGAAGTCATTTCATACTCTCCTCGTTCATTCTGATTTAAATAAGTTTGTGTCCTTCCACCCATGATGTGACAAAACAAACTTTTCTTGTGGATAGAGAACAATCATCGCATAGCATAGGATAATCAATTTAATGGCTTCAAAATCGCCGGTCTGGCAGAGCTGTTAGCTGTTAAATAACTGTCATCTGAAGCGTTATTTATTTAGTGAAAGGTTTACCATTTACGACTATGGATCGAAAAACGCGTAAAAATAATTAAAACTTAGTACAAAAGTAATGATTCGAATGTGGGCTTTCAATCGAACAGTATTTTTTTCAACGATGAATCTTATTTCTCACTCGGCGGCAAAAATGTCACATATGGGGCTCGGAGGACCCAGAAGTAATTTTGGATAAAGCCATTACATCTGGAAAAATCGACTATTTGGTGCGTATTACGGTCTGGAGGTGTCGTTGGTCCATATTTTTCGCAAATGACGCTGGAGGAACCTCAAAAGGATCCGCTGCTGCAATGACTTTGTATTTCGTATATAATGGCAAAGTCCAAACACTATAATGAAATAAAAGTTTTATCGAAATAATGGCTTTAGGTTTATTGTATTTAACTTTACTTTTGAAACCGAAAAATGGATAACCCTCTACATTGCGTATAGCAAACTTGTATGCCTGTGTTTAACCACAGCGGTAGAAGAAACTGTTCCAACTATTCCTGGTTTGTGGTGGCATTTTTTTCAGCGTTATGAAAAATATATCGTAATGAAACTAATAAAATGAAACATCAGAGCAAGAGAAACTCAAATCGGTGGAAATACAGAAAAGGAGCTGCAAACTGCAGCAGTTAAGTATTAAATCTAACCTGTGCAAAACAGTAGTGGCAGCAATATAGTGGCATTGCTGTGCTTTAAACGCTAGTTGTTAGAGAGTTATTATCGTAAGTGGCATTTTGTCGCAAGGGCGCATTAAGTGCCAGTGACAAGTCTCGTGTTGACTATGCTGGCGTGCACATATTGCTGCTCATTTCCTGTTCCTGTGTGCAAAATTATTATACGATTTGTTTTTAAACTTCGAATAGTTTTGGCGTGCACACAAGTAAATTTTAAACTAAACAAAATTGCATTCCAAATTGTGTTCAGATATTGAGAAGGAGAGTGCTTGTAAAAAAAAGTCGCTGTATGCTGATAACAGTTGGAGTTGATCAATATCATACATTTATTATAGACCCCTAAACCGAGCGAATTATTCTCTTCTGTGGCGCACTTTGTGACAGAAATTGTAGAAAATAACGAATCATTCATAAATTATGTGTACAGAAGCAAAGTTGGTCGGGCGCCAAAACTTGGACGGGGCCGAAGCATCGACCAGAATGGGTTACGGTATGCAGAGTCAAGGGTAATGTGCCTGTTCGTTGCAGTGTGATTGTGCCAAGTGAAAACTTTCACTTCTTATGTGTAGTACGTCGATGTGGTCAAATTCTTTCATTCGAAGTAATGAAAGTTTCACATTTATAAAGGCACCCCTAAACTTGTTTTATTTATTATAATGTCCTATCAAAATACTTGTTTGGACGAAACAACCATGCACACAAACTTTGGGATTTGTGCAGATAATGGTACTTTTGTTTTTGCGATAATTCTCTTTTTAGCGTGTTTCACAATTATAATGCCAATTTGAATTAGTGGTGCAAGCGATAAAATCATTATTATTTTTGTGACGAAGTGGTAAAATTCAGTAACAAAAAGGCATGCCGCTAGGAAAAAGTTTAACAGAACATGAAAGAGGTAAAATAATCACTTACAAGGACGAAAGATGCAGTGGAAGAGAAATTGGGCGCAAACTGGACAGGAGCCACAGTCTTATTCAAATTTTCCTTATGACATCCTGACGCTTATAGATCTAATAAGCGCTCATAAGAAAAAAAAATATCTTCTAAAAGCGATGAGCGACACATAAAAAGTGCCAGCAACACATCAAGAAATTTACGCCACTTGCAAGCTGTTGTGGACAAAAACGTCGGTTCCACCGCTGTTTGGCGATCATTAAAGAGTTCATATTTTTAGGAAATGAACGAATGAGATGCATCCCTGTCTCAAATGGATTTTAGGCGTAAAAATATAAACACACAATGGTCATCCATAAGCCATACAAAATTATTAACCGATTTATTTTTATTGTAAATACAGGGTAAACATTACTATTGACAATTCCTTTAAAAGCGACAGTGTGGTATGAAATTTGGTCAGGAAGAATCATTGGATCTTACTTCTTTGAAACTGAAAACGGCGTAACGGTAACGGTAACGGCAATTGGGAGCGATATCCCCATATGACTGAAAACTTGTTAACGCCATAACTGCATGCTTTGGGCTCGATTAACTTGTGGTATCAACAAGGCGGTGCCACATCGCATACAGCCAGGATTACAATGGAATTACTGCGAGACCTCTTTCCACAACAAGTTATTTCAAGAAATGGTGATGTTGATTGGCCTCCACGGTAGCCTGATTTGACTGCTCGGGACTTTTTTTGTGGGGATATCTTAAAAGCAAGGTTTATATAAACAAACCTGAAACGCTTGATCAACTCAAACAAAATATTTGGGATGAAATTAATGAAATACCCCGTGAAATGTGTGAGAACATAATGAAAAATATGCTCAAAAGGGCTCTCATTTATGAGGCTAACAAGGGCGAACATTTACCTGATATTGTGTTGCATACATAATTGCCGACATTAAATAAAACATTTATAAATATAAAATCCATTCTCTTTCATTTAACCAAAATTATAAACAAACAAAGCAGTATAACTTCCCGACGGACACCCTGTATCAAAATTGTAGATAATTTCTTCGGATGACAAAAAAATGGAATTTAGATGGTTCTTATGGTTTCCGCCGTTATTGGGATGATTTGAGGAAAAAACCGAAATTCTTTTCCAAACAAAATTTCGGAGGTGGAAATGTGATGAATCTGCAGCAGGATGTTTGAAGCTGGAGTTTGTATTCTCGAAAATGAAAAGTGCAGATTATATCCGAGTCTTGGAAAACAGACTTATCCAATTTCTGGATAAAGTTGAGGACAGAGACTGGATTTTCCAATAAGATAACGAAATAATTCACATCAGCAGAGAGACAAAATCCTAGTTTTCCTCTAAACTAGCCAGCGCTTACTAGATCCACAAGCGTCATATCTTCAATAAGGCTGTAAGAAATCTAGTCAAATTCAGTACGCAATAATGTCTGGGAATGAGATTGAATCGCATTATCATGCCTCATCTGCAATTTCTTGACCGATTTTTGATAATAATTTTTCTTCTTCTGTAACTTTTAAACGAAAGACAGCAGCAACTTAAATTCTTTATCGATGCCTATGTCTATACTGCCTGGTAAAAATTGGGTAAAATCTGTCAAGTACACAAGCCCCTTCTAATATCTCCCACATAGTTCACCAATTTAACGCATACGAGTATATTCTTAGCTTTTTATCTTTAAAGCAGTTGCACATAATTCGAGGAAATTTGGTACGTATTATGCTCTTGTTATAGTCAGTTTTTGTATGAGACTGGACCGCGTTGCCATTACTATTTGATTACTTTCTATACAAATTGGACAATTTATCAAAATTTAATTTCGTAACTAATAATAATGGATAATTCTGTGCGTTTTGGTATCTTCCATAAAAAGGATATAGGTATATGGGTATTACATATATTTCATTCTACTGTACTCAATTCCGTACAGGTTAGCAAGCATCAGACGTTCAGTAAATACAGTTCGCAAAGAAAGATGGTCGTCATCGACGCTTCCCTTACCGTATCTAAAAACTCTATAACATCTAAGCGAAAGATTGTAATAAACAAGTTATAATGATTATAAGTTATAGTAATTGAGTTCACTAAGGTAAATATCATTTTGCTTCTTTTACGGCACTTCAATTCACAGCGTTTATTTGTAAGGACCACATCCAAGCTGTCTTTCCACGCACTTTTGAGCCAAGGCAAAAGGGCCTTTAGTTATATTATATTTTAACTCTATTGATTGAAATTTTCTACACTGTTTTATCCAATTAATTCTGCACCGTTAAAAAAAGGATGGACTAAAACAGTTCACTTCCCTATCTATCAATTGTACTGTCTATTGCATTTAATTAACGAATACAGTTTAGGAAAATGCTGCAAAACAGTAATTTTTTAAAGAAGTTGGATTGCCCAATCATAGTAAATTTGTTCACACTGGACCAACTTTGCCACATGAAACATCTATTGATCATAGCATTGTGGATGCGACGACTTGTCTCCCATTTAACATCTGAAAATTCTTTGGAATGCCCATTTTCCATGTCTATCAACTCCTATCATATGTTGTTTCTGTTTAAAGAGTAACTGGTACATTTGGCGTACCAAAAACATATCCTTTCAAGCACATTATGTACTGATTAATACATTTTTCACGTGAAAATGTTTGTTTTTAGCATTTTCCAATTAGGGAGAACCATTGAAAGGTGATATGTAAAAGCAATACGTTTTCATTCTTAGAACATAGTTCATCAAATGTACGACGTATGCAAAATGTTACTTCTAATACCGCTTGAAAGGTATGAATATAAAATTAGATGGATTAAAAAGGTAATTTGTATGGCAGGTACTAGGAGGGTTGTAGTTATTTAGCCAATTTTTACCACATTTTTCAGAGAATAATGGATATTAGCGTTATCCACTTTTTGATTTCAAAAATAAAGTTAAATAAAACACTCATAAAGCTATGATTCTGATGAAACGTTCTTTTCATAATAATGCCTGGAGCTTGCTTATATACGAAATACAATGTCATTTAAATGGCCGCCTCTTTATTAGTTGCAACAGTGGATTCTTTTGAGGTAGTTTTCGACCACTTTTTCGCTCACTTCGGGCGGTATTTCGGCGATAACATGACGAATGTTGCATTTGAAATGCTCAAATGTTTGAGGATTATCCGCATAAACGCGGTCTTTGACGTAGCCCCACAAAACAAGGCTAACGGTGCCAATCGGATGATCTTGGTGACCAATTGACATAGTCAAAACGTGAAATTACGCTTACTGGAGAATTCTCATGCAACAAAGCAAATATCGGCCGTGTTGTGTGGCACGTGGGGCCGTATTATTGTAAAAAATCTTCAATTGCAGGTAAATAAATAAAAAAAATAGTCATAGCCATAGCGCTAATAAATTAAACACCTACATCGTTGGGTTGGCTGGCTCATGGAGTTTTAGTCGCTATGGATCACTTCGACGGGAAGCGTCGCGCATTTTGCGTGCGCGCATTTTACGAGAACTCTCGTTCATATATTGCTACTAGGCGACTATATTGTACTGAATATGGACTACGGCGAATTAGTTAAGCTCCGAGTGCTAATTTAATTAAAATATGGGTAAAGCGTTTTGAAGAGACCGGTTCAACATTTAAACCACAAGCAAATGGTCGCCCAAGAACATCTAGGACCGAAGACAATGTTGAGAGAATTAAGGAGTCAGTACGAGGAAATCCACAAATGTCGACTCGCAAGAGATCGTCTGTCTTACAATTATCGCGACGAAGTTTGCAACAAATTTTAACATTGGATCTTAAACTGCATCCATATAAGCTGCAATTAACACAAGAACTGAAAGAGTCTGACTTCATAGCAAGGCTCGCATTTGCTAATGAAATGCTTAATCGATTTTCCAATTTTGACAATATCCTTTTCTTCTTCCTTATGAATGGGTTCGTAAACCATCAAAATTGTCGTTACTGGAACAGTGAAAATCCCAAAATCAAACACCAGGAACCATTGCATAGTCCTTAAAGTGACAGTATGGGCAGCAATCTCTGGCAGAGGAATAATTGGTCCTTTTTTTCTTCGAAAATGCGCGAGACCAAACCGTCACGGTTAATACGGAACGCTTTGTTGAGATGTTGGACGGATTTTTGGCTCCAGAAATTGAAAGTTTAAGAATAGTGAATTCCAGAACTTGGTTCCAACAAGATGTAGCTACCTGTCACACATCAAATGACTCCATGGTGGTGGTGAAGCAGATGTTCCCTGGCAGACTGATTTCGAAAAGAGGTGATATCCCATGGCCCCCACGTAGTCCAGACTTGACCCCTCTTGACTTTTTTTGTAGGGATACCTCAAACACAAAGTCTACAGTAATAATCCAAGAAACATCGTTCAGCTCAAGGAGAATATCCGTGGTGAAATGGCAGCCATTACACCAGTATTACTGAATAAAGTTTTCAATAATTTTCGTTTGCGGTTAGAGGAGTGCCGTCGTAGAGAGGGTCACTGTTTAGATGATATTATTTTTAAAATATAAACTCCATTTATTACTCTACAATGCCTTAGATTTATTTTAACCATACTTTATACTTATTTGTTGACTCATATAGGCGTCTTTTGGTGTGCAAAGTAATTAAAGTAAAAAAATATAAATGCCTTAAAACTAATTCTCTAAATTTTTAAAATGATGATGATGATTAATGTCTTCTCTCCGTCTCTCTTCCTTTAGACTGAATGAATTAAAAACTACACCTAGAGCACGCTATGTTTCATTTTTAGGTTACATTTCCATTTCGTTTTTCATTTCATGGCTGCATTTTACAACTTTTTTTTTTCGAGACACTCTAATGTACACATTTAAATTCCCTAGATATGAGTCGCATTAAGCTGCAAACGAAAATGAGCACATATTCATAAAAACGAAATCGCAAAACACTTCCATTTCCAGCCATGTGCACATACAGCAAATTTTACGTATATTAGAGAACAGACACATCACCGCCTTGTGCAATTTTATGGGCAAAAGGATGAACTTTACCCCCTGTTTGTTGGCTTTCTCTTGTGTGGTACGTAACTGCAGGGTATTTGTGAATGACTTCTTATTCTTTTCATGATGATTTTTCATTGTCGTGCGGTTGTACATGAGGTATCTGGGTCTGGGAGTTTGCTGTATAATGGCAACAATTTCAAACTTAACGACTTGCATCCTTAGCTGCTGTGCTAGATATTGCCGAGATTTGGGGAGGGAAATGTTCATATTACTTTGTTTACATCTGTAATTTACGCAGTATTTTTTCTTATGCTCTGTCGTTAGGCAAAAATCTGTTTCGGTTTTGTCTGGTGTAAATGCTAGGCACTTTTATGCGGCATGAAGCATGTTTATTACATATTTGCCGCAATTCAACGTTATGAATGATTATATTAATCTTAAATGGTATAAAGGTTGGTGCTGAAAGCAGTATGACCGCGGGTTATCATGAAAGCTGAAAACCGGATGAAATAATTATTTAGCAATATTGTTGCGTACAGAGAAATTAAAGTTTAAGTTTTCTGGATATAACAATTTTAAAGCGGCATTTAATGGATAATATTGAACCACCTACAATTTGCTTTAAATTTGGCAAAGTTAATCTATCACCTACGTGTAAATTTCAACTAGTAAATATTTTTGCAATAGAATGTAAGTTTACAATTATGGGGTGGCGCATAAGTAACGCTAAGATTTGATCAGTGAATACATTTTTAGCGTATATTGCCGCCAGCTAAAACATTCTTTGCCCGCGATTCTTCTTCCTAGTCATTAATGAAGCTTTGTCGAATGACAGAACCGAAAAGGTAATTGTTTAGCCTGGATTCTATCCACTTGTTTTCAAACAGTTTATGGGAGATTTTTATATAGTTAGTCTAATCGAAAAAATCTCCTATTTTTGAACATAGGCAAACTCTGAAAATGTTTGCAAATAAAATTCATGCAGGGTTATATAGGGTGGCGCATAAGTAATGTTAAGATTTGATCGGTGAATACATTTTTTATTTAAGTCTTTTTTTCGTCTCTTTACAGAACTAACTAAATAATAATCGGGAAATTTATGATGGAAAGGCTCAGCACAGAACAAGGAACCAAAGTTGTTCAATTTTACTTTGAAAGTCCGCATTCAATTATTCAGACCATATCGAAATTTCTTTCATGTTCGAAATGTTCCTAGCGCTCCAACAATTTACCGATTGGTTCAGCCTTTTGGGCAACAAGGGGCTGTCTGTGATCTTCCGCGTGCTGGAAGATCTCGTTCAGTTCGAAATGAAGTGACCATTGGTCGAGTACAAACAAGTATTGAGGAAACCCCCGAATCTTCCACCAGGCGACGTTCTCAGCAGTTAGAGATATCTGGGCGGTCTTTGCAAAGAATTTTACATATGTTACATCTTTTCCCATATAAAATGCAATTGGTTCACGAGTTAAAACCAAATGATGCACAAGAACGCATTCAGTATAGTCGCCGTTAACGTTACTTATGCGCCACCCTTTATTTATAAATTTTGAAAGGGACATTGCAATGATATTCTGATTTATGTTAAGATTTTTAAAATAAAACTCTATATTTATTATTAAAAATTAATTTAAATACACGATGGCTGATGAATATGGCGATTAGAGAAGTTAAGAGAGACTTTCTTTTCAGAATTACGCAGAAAGAGAATCCATTTCAACTCTGTGTGGTTTTGATAAGATGGTGCGATTCGTCACATAGCCAGGCCTGTTAAGGTAAAATTGCATCAAAAATTTTCCAATAAGTTGATTACGAGGAGCCCAGGAGATCTTGAGCTTGCTGCGCCTCATCATCAAAATATTTATCAAACACTTTTTCCGAAACAGACATCAGTTATCAAATCGAATTCTGATTTTTTTTTTATCTTGATTATGGTAGTAGTATGACTTTAAAATGATACGCTTGTAAGATAGTGCTTTATCGTAGTTTAAAATCCTTGAGTTTTCACCCCGCAAACCTGGACTTCTGCGAGAAATGTGCATTCTCAAACGCCTCATAACGACCAGATAATATTCTTTCTTTACTGTCCGATTTTCCCGTAAGAATTTTGAGTGCGTAACACTACGATAATCAACATTATCTTGATTTATGATAGGCATTGGAGTGGTTATTTTTCGATCGGAGCACAGTTGGCAGCCGTCATTCGAAAACTCGTCAATTTGTTTGTATGTTAATCTTATCTCAACACCAATGCATTTCATAAGTGAAAATTTAGAATTGATTTACATTGTTTCTTCAGCGAACCTTTAGCCGTTTGCGTTTTTGAAAAAAATTCAGTTCTTTTGGAACCAATCGAGTGGTGCGAAGTGATGCATGAAGAACTGAAAATTCTTTCTCAAATTTATATGACGATTTTCAGTCGCGATACCGTCTGGTGGTCGACCAAAGCGATGCAAATTTTCCAAGAAAACTCGACAGCTTTTGAACCTACTGTGCCACTTACGTGCGCCGTAAGCCTTCTATAAAGTATTTAGCGATTCGTCAAACGAAATTTCATTTGTTAAAACGACAAAATACTCTTGAGATGAATTAACAAAATGCAGTGGTAAGCAAACTAAATGTACGATCACGGTCAGTCTCCGCTTCAGTACAGATGACAGTTGTGTTAAATTAGCGAAAGGAGAATAATTGGTATCAATCCACCTATCTTGGTACCTCCCATACAAATTAACCAATGTTTTGGTATTCCAATTTTTCTCTGTAACGTCCAACTCGTATATTGCAGCAACCCAAACGTCTCGTCATTGTATTTGTTTAACAGATATTACAAATTATTCCCTTTCTGGTACCTTTCGAACAAGTGACCGATTTCACAAATAAATTCATATGTTCATTTGTTCGGTTGCACAAAATTCTGACAGATTTAGTACACTTTAAGTTTTTCGTAATGCAAAGTGTCAGAATAAAAATGAACTGCATTGCCACACCCCTTGATGCTTCTCATAAAAAAATGCCTGATTTTCGAAAATCTAACAGTTCCTCTTTCTAATTAATAGGCTGAAGTAGGGCTCTTTTATGTATTGATTTATGAAGCTTGGTAAAATGTGAGAAAAATCCGTCAAGCACCAAAGTTCCTTCTGGTACATCCCATACAAATGAGCGATTTTATACATTCTCAGCTTCACATTTACCGTTTGGTGATCCAAGATCAGAGAACGAGAACAGGTGACATCGCCACTTCCCTTCTGATTCACAAAATGTTATTGATTAATAAAATTAAAAAAAAATCGACTGTTAACCAGGCCTTCGTCTGAAACTCTCAAACGAACTACCTAAATTAACTCGTACTCGTACGCTGGTGGATTCATATCTTTCACTCAAGTATTCTAAATTCAATATTATGTAGTAGGCATCACACATTTAGCAAAGATGGTTCTGAAGGCGAAAATAGACCGCATGGCCAACACCCTTAGAGTTCCACGCGTAAACACAAATTGGTCGATTTAGAAATAAATGGGTATTCACCTATAATTTTTAACCGTAAGGCTTCAGAAGGGAATAATTTTTCTTCTTTTCCGAGGTTGTTTTATACGAACCTACACACTTCTGGCTCCCTTAGTTCACCTGTATGTCAGTTCACCGGATTGAAATTTCTGTACTGATTTTGCAATCAAATATCCACAAAAATATTTGTCAATTTGCATGCCCAATTAGATTGATGTCAGTAAACAGCTCATGAACTGGGTTGGATCACTCTTGCACATATTAATTTCCGCAATGTGTTGTTTTTAAATCACTTATAGAGTTCTTGAATATATCAAAAAAAAAACTGTGATTTTTTAGAAGTGAAATTGTTCTCGGATGGACGAGTTGTTTCATCCTAAGCTGATTTCGATATTTTTTCGCACTCATAGATACAAAAACGAATATTTTCTTCTGTGTACAAGTCAATCTTATTTCAAATGTGTATAAAACAGAAAATATTTGCAAAAACCTCCTAAACGATATATGCAAATGGAAGGACATCTCCCTTCTAATATTTAATTAAGAGTGCCAATCCAAAAGTCTTTCAGTTTAATTTGCTCGTTGATCATTTGTATTTTAACATAATTTTTAATAGCAGTATCAGTTGAAATTTTCCCAAATTAAGCTTCTTAATGTACCTCTACACATTGCTAATTTTTATTTTTTAATAAAAAAAAAGCAATTGCTGAAAATAATTTACCATTTCTTATCTTCAAACTGGGCAATATATCGTGGCTGTCAACTGCAATTAATATGTCTCAACAACAGTCATAGTTCGAAAAACATGAATTGGAGATTAATTATAATTAGAAATTCAAATTGTGTAAAATTGAGTGGTCTGTTTTCAACGTGTTACGAATGATTTCCGTTCTTTTACATTTTAATATTAGCAAGCAGTAAAACACCAGCAAAATCTCTGTATTGTACTTGTTCGTGCTCTCACTTCACAGTCATTTCTATGCCAATTTGATATAATGGCTTTTCAAGATTCTACACATTTCAAGCGCTTTTCGCACGATTCTTTAGCTGTGTACAAACGTTGCAAACAGTTGCGTGTTCTTGCATACATTACTCGTTTTTCATGAGAATTTAATATACATTTTCTTACGAAAATATTACAAGTTTCTTAAGGTGTTACTTTCCATTTCCTGCACTTCCGTCAGCCGTAATGAAAATTCCGAGTACGGTTCTCATTATTATGTTATAAACAGCGTCCACATTCAAATTCATACTTAGTCTTTGTTGTTTTGTTTGCACGTATGCACACATTACTACTTACGGATGTCGACTTTAGTATATGGAACTTGGGAAGTACTGACTAGAACACTAATGATCTTTGTGCGGTCGGTCTAGTTGGTGTGATTAGAAGAAGTAGCATCATTTCTGAGTATGTCGTTCAACGTTGAGCACCATGTAAGCCCAGCAATTGACTTGATGTGACCAGAAATTGTGCACGTGGATTTAATCGACGACAGACCATTGCGGATCTTCTGGGCGCTAAATTTTCCACGCATCTGTGAGTTGACGCCGTTAGACTCCTTGTTGTAGAGTGCTGTGAAAGATCGATGTTATGGACGTAACCGACAAAAGATTCAGCCCCTTAAACGCAACACTCTGAAGTTATTCGCGAAGCAGTACCTAAACATTCGAAGATGTAGTGGAAACCAGTAGCAAGGTTGTGAAGTATTCCTATTCCTAGTATATGTGGAGTATTATTTATTTGTGGAGTATTATAACAAATAGGAAATTACGAATCCACCTCCGTAACACTGCTCTACAAATTTGGAAAAAAATTGACTGCAGAAACGAAGCATGTTTTTTAACTAATCTGCATGCTGGCAATATTGTAAAACAGTCAATACTGACACTACAATTTCACAATTATTAATTTGGCAGTAGCCCACATTCATTTTTAATCTTCATAGTAGCAGCGTTTAAGCATGTCAGAGAGATCGTGTGTTACTTATTCAAGCTACTTTTGCTTTGTGTGTGGTGAATATTTGGTTGTAAAAAAAGGATATGCAATATCAAAATCAATAGAATATGCATATTTATATTATTTTGGTCTTGCTGTCAAAAACTTGAACAAACCATGTACACAAACAATACTTTGCAATAGTTGCAGAACTGTTTTACACAAATAGTCAAATGGCAAGAAGATCTATTTCGACTTTTCAATTCCAGTACTTTGGAGAGGGTCAAGTAACCACCAAGCCGATTGTTGTTTCTGTTTAACAAAAGTTGCTGGATTCAATATGAAAAACCGAAGAAATATTACTTACACGAATGTCCTGCCGGTTTCCAAACCAGTTCAATGATTCATTACCAGTCATTTCCAGTGCTACAAGCAGTGAGTTCGAAACATCTTTCACTAGCAGTAGTAGTTTGTATCAACGCCAATTAGTGACTCAGGCTAATCCAATCAAGCATATCTTAGCAAGAAACACTCAGTTCTATACTGTACTGATGTTGATGGTTTATTTCAAAAAATGAACCAGCCATATCACAAAACTGAACGTAGATTATTTATTGATGGCTTCAAGTACAGTTTAAAGGTTCTTCTTCTGCACAATGGGAATGAAAAATCATCACACCAATGTTCATTCCATTAACATAAAAGAAAATTTCGAATCAATGACTGAAATTTTGACACTACTCAAATAAAACGGTAATAAATGGAAGATCTGTAATGACCTTAAGGTGTGTGATTTCAATTTCATTGTGAAGTATTATGTAGCATAGACCATCGTAGATAACTGTAAATTAATCTCTTTCAGGTCATTAGTTTGTTGACTGGTATGCAAGGAGGTTTCACAAAGTATTGTTGTTTCCTTTGTCTATGGGATAGTCGCGCTCATCATTACGTCATCTTCACGTCAGAACAGAGTGGCCAAAAAGAACTGAGTATCCACCAGGAAAACAAAACATTTCAAATAAGCCATTAATTTATCTATACATAAATTTGGGCCTTTCTAAGAACTTTGTCAAGGCTCTGGTTGATCTTGCTCTGATGGTGCGGCATTTAAATATTTGTTAGCGGTTTTTCCTAGAATTCCATAAGCTAAAATCAAAGAAGGCATATTGGTTGGTCCTCAAATCAGGAAGCTGTTGAATAATGACAATTTTTCAGAAATGTTTATTGGAGAAAGAATATGCAGCCTGGAAATCTTTCAAGAGCATCGTGAACAGTTTTCTAGGAAACAATAAGGGTGAAAACTACAAACAAATTGTTGCTGAATTATTGAAAAATTATCACAAGTTAGGTGCACGAATATCATTAAAAATGCATTTTCTTCATCGTATTTAAATTTTTCCCACAAAACCTGGGTGCGTCGGGAGGGTGCTCACCAAGATTTAATGAAAATTACAAGAAAATATCAAGGATTTTGGGAGAAAAAGATGATGGGAGATTATTGCTGGACTCTAATACGTTAAATCGAACCAAACGACGTTCAAACAACGCCATTTACTTTTGAAAATTCATTGGTTTTTAAATATAGTAATGATTTTTTATGTAAAAAAAGAATAAAAACCTTTTTTTTGTATCTCGAAAACCTGACGTGATAGAGAAAGACCAATTACAAATTCGAATTCCCAAAAATTCCAAAAATTTACGCTAAGAAAGATATTTGGTTGCTCCAGTCCGAAACTTTGTTGGTTAGTGTAATTTTAGAATTCCCAGCTCCGGGTTTTCCTTCGAAAAAAGCAGATGTATTTAAATTGTTGATTTTGGAAACGAAGACCAATTTTTGGCCTTGTTGGCCTGTTCTATCGACTAATATAATATAATTAATTGGAGTATTTTTCAGCCGACTTTCTTATGTGAAATATCTAAATATGTAATCACTGTTCCTACCTAGTTTTTAAAGAACTCAACCGTTAATTTCTTATAAAAAATTAGTTTTTGCCACATAATCAAAATGTTTGACAGCTGAAATTCCCGATTACTTTTTATATAAGTGGTATGCAGCTTTTTCAAAAATAAATTCTAGGAAAATTTACGATTCCATGCAAACAGGATACTTTTCATGTTTTTGGAAAAAAATCTTTTATTATACCGCTATATAAGTCTGATGGGAAACCCAATATAAGTACAGCAAAGCTTAGAGATATATAAAAATTAATGAAGAAACTTGTTATTTATAATCTTACATTTCCAGTCAAGTCATCATGGCTTTCTTAGATCACGTTCTATTGTCACTAATCTGCATGAATTTACGACTTATAGTTTGCTCTACATAAACATTGTTCATGCTATCCAAACTTGAGTAATTTTCTCGCTGATTTTATAGTGTGGAGTGATCAAATTCATATTTTCGTCCTTTATATTAAATTGCCTTCGTTTCTCGATTCCATTTATAACGAAAAGGGCTTTTCAGATCTAGCAAAAACTTGAAAAAGTCAATAGAGACTCCAGAAATAGAAAAGGAATGTAAAGTTATTTCTTTTAATTCTATGAAATTTATAAAGTTTTGTCAATGAATTGTGTGGAACTTACAAAAATTTACTCCTACACCAAGCAAATCTTATGAACTTCGGCTCGTAAACTTGACTTCACAGCCATCATCAGTACTCCAGAGGGCTTCTCTTGCCAATAAAGTAATTCAATTTAAAAAATATATATTAATTGCTGTTCATTTTCTTGCATTTTAAAACAGAACTTATTTACAAAATTAATTTTTTTTTGTGTTAAAATTAACACTCCTTGCATAACAATATGCAAAAATAACAACGTGGCAACTAGATGTCTGTACAGTTATCAGTTATCACACAACCTTTCATAATGCACAATGCATAGTGCCTTTTTACGACATCATAACTACACCTAGATAGTTCCCACGACTGTTTATTTACTAACAGTTGCATTTCCTATTTTTTCATTTTTGCAGAAACTAGATATTTTTACGGAATATCCGTTCCTTTAAAACTTTTGCTTTCATATCAAAGATATACAAGGATGTAACTTGCCACCACAATTAGTATCCTGCTTCAAGTGTGGAATCGTGGCCCTGCACATGGCTTCACAACTATATATACATAGTAGCTGAAAGTGGTAACAGGCAGCTGCTACCAGTCCATTCGTCCTTGTGTCGATGGGTATGTGCTAGGGAAAGCACTGCGAGGGCATTTAACCTTTATCGTTGCACCCAAGCAACTAAAAATAAGCCCAAATAAGTTCACTTATGTGTCTATTTGAGAGATAGCTCATTGCATGAAGTTTATAAGTAGCCGGCCGTTGAAGCACACGAAGGCATTGCATGAGCATGAAGGTACACTGATAAAATTATTTACTCAATTTGTTATACAGGGTGGCGCAATAGAACGTGCATATTTAAAAAATAGATTAAAAAATAAATACAAAAGGTATGGTTAAAATAAATCTAAGGCATTGTAGAGTAATAAATGGAGTTTATTTTTTAAAAATAACATCATCTAAATGGTGACCCTCTCTACAACGGCACTCCTCTAACCGCAAACGAAAATTATTGTAAACTTTATTCAGTAATACTGGTGTAATGGCTGCCATTTCACCACGGATATTCTCCTTGAGCTGAACGATGTTTCTTGGATTATTACTGCAGACTTTGTGTTTGAGGTATCCCCACAAAAAAAAGTTAAGAGGTGTCAAGTCTGGGCTACGTGGGGGCCATGGGATACCACCTCTTTTCGAAATCAGTCTGCCAGGGAACATCTGCTTCACCACCACCATGGAGTCATTTGATGTGTGACAGGTAGCTCCATCTTGTTGGAACCAAGTTCTGGAATTCACTATTCTTGAACTTTCAATTTCTGGAGCCAAAAATACGTCCAACATCTCAACATAGCGTTCCGTATTAACCGTGACGTTTTGGCCCCGCGCATTTTCGAAGAAAAAAGGACCAATTATTCCTCTGCCAGAGATTGCTGCCCATACTGTCACTTTAGGACTATGCAATGGTTTCTGGTGTTTGATTTTGGGATTTTCACTGTTCCAGTAACGACAATTTTGACGGTTTACGAACCCATTCATAACAAAATGAGCCTCGTCAGAGAAAAGGATATTGTCAAAATTGGAAAATCGATTAAGCATTTCATTAGCAAATGCGAGCCTTGCTATGAAGTCAGACTCTTTCATTTCTTGTGTTAATTGTAGCTTATATGGATGCAGTTTAAGATCCAATGTTAAAATTTGTTGCAAACTTCGTCGCGATAATTGTAAGACAGACGATCTCTTGCGAGTCGACATTTGTGGATTTCCTCGTACTGACTCCATAACTCTCAACATTGTCTTCGGTCCTAGATGTTCTTGGGCGACCATTTGCTTGTGGTTTAAATGTTGAACCGGTCTCTTGAAAACGCTTTACCCATATTTTAATTAAATTAGCACTCGGAGCTTCACTAATTCGCCGTAGTCCATATTCAGCACAATATAGTCGCCTAGCAGCAATATTTGAACGAGAGTTCTCGTAAAATGAGCGCACGCAAAATGCGCGACGCTTCCCGTCGAAGTGATTCATAGCGACTAAAACTCCATGAATCCGCCAACCCCGCAAAAAAGATGATGCAATATGCACGTTCTATTGCGCCACCCTGTATTTAGTGCAATGCTGTATGATTTATTACTAAGACTATAATGAAGTATAGGGTGATTTTTAAAGATTTAAGTTTTTCAGGTTGCACAAAAATTTCATAGTTATTTTCGTCACCAATTTTTGCAAGTGTACTTTAGCTGTTATTGAGATATATGTATGTTGCATGTGTTGCGACTACGCTTTATACAAATATCTTAGGTAGACAATCACTGAAGTCTGCGCTTACACATATGTTCATATATATACCTATATATAAAATGTTTGTACATACTTGCAACAAATAACATATTTATATACAACGAAATGCAAGCAGATAATAGAAAATACCACTTTGAAATAATACTTGTTGCACAGCTGGTAAGCGTTTAGGAAATACAGTATACGACAGGCGTCTAAGAGATACGCAAACAATCAAATCGACGTTTATCTAATCTTAGCTTTGTTGCAAGAGAACATACGAGTATGAAAGAATTTTAAAGATTTTAAAGGCAATGTTAGTCTCTGAATCAATAGAGGTATAAAGTCGAATCGAAGTATAAAGTCGTAATCAAAAATAATTGAAATTTACAAGTGCAGGATAACTATGAAAGACCTCAACTATCAGTTGCAAAGATGACAGATGTAACATTAATTAAATTTTGAAATCAATTGAAACCTTCGAAATCTTCGTTATGTGGAATAGTATCAATACAATACATTTATCTAATGTTTATTGAAGACAGGTTCCTTAAAATAAATATTAATTATCTGTTCTAAACAAATGTTCATTTTTACTCAGCGTAAGTAAAGGATGATCTATTTAAAGGTAGTTTTTTCAAAAATCGACTAAAATACTCAAATTTGAATCATATATTAAAATTTTTTATTGGAATCGATAAATTTGTCTTCGCCATTTAATTTTTAAGCATAATTTAATGTAAATGTTGTCCGTGGCTCCGTCACAAAATGTCCATTCGGAAGGTCCAATTTTTCGTCATTTTTTCGAGCATTTCGGCCTGCATTCCACGAATATCGCGTGTTATGTTATCCTGTAAGGCTTCAATAGAGTTCGGCTTGTCCTCATAGACTAACGACCTGACATAACCCCACAAGAAATAATCAAGAGACGTTAAATCGCAAGATCGTGGGGGCCAAATCGAGAGATAGGCTGCTTACCAAATTCATCCCTCAACATATCCATTGTTTTGCACCGTCCTGATGAAACCACATGTCAATCAAGTCCAACTCAACCAATTGGGGCAAAAAAAATCGCGTATCTTGGTTCGATATCGCTCGCCGTTGACGGTAACGTTTCTTCCGCGGTCGTCTTTGAAGAAAACTGGACCGATGATGCCACCAGCCCTTAAACCACACCATACTGTCATTTTTTCGGGATGCATCGGTAATTCATGTATGGCATGTGGCTGTTTATCACTCCATATGCGACAGTGTACGTACAGCAAGTTCAGCAAGAAATGAGCCTCGTCTCTGAACACAATTTTTCTATTAAATAGCGGATTTTCATTGAGCTTTTGTAAAGCCCATTCAGCAAAAATTAGACATCATGGTACGTCATTCATCATTCCATGATGAAATGGCGGTGTATACTGTACACATTTCATTTGACAGATGACGTTTGGAAGCCAATACCAACCAGTGCTGCCAAGTTGAAAAACTTAAATCTTAAAAAATTACCCTATATGATGACCAAAGATTTTAGGATGAGAAAGCTGTGCGCGAGGTGGGCGCCGCGCTTGATTTTAATAGATCAAAAACAACGTCGTGAAGATGCCTCAATAGAGTGTTTAGCAATCTTTCACTGCAGTAAAAGCGAATTTATAACCATGGATGAGACACGAGTCCACCACTTCACACCTGAGTCAAAGATGCAGTCAAAACAGCGGACTGCAATGGGAAATTCGCGTCCAATGAAAGCGAAGACGATTCTATCTGCTGGCAAGGTTATGGCGTCTGATTTTTGGGATGCGCATGGGAGTATCTTTATTGATAATCTTCAAAAAGGAAAAACCATCTACGGCGAATATTATGCTAATTTATTGCTCGAATATTTTTTATTTCCAAACTTGGAAAATGCCTCGGCGGTAATTTGCCAACAATGAAAAGGTGGAGTCTATTTAAGGAGTTTGATAATTCTTGCTATTAACAGGGTATAGAAGCTATTGAATATCGCTGAAAAAAGTGTATCGAACGTAAAGGAGATTTTGTTGAAAACAACAACTTTTTCCCCAACTTTTTTGTGTTTTATTTGTTAGTTCGGCTAGTTTTGGGACCGCCCTCGCATGACAAAGAATCGACTGCGAGTTCTTCTGGACACTTTCACGGATAGCAACTCTTGACCGATCTGAAATTATTTGACGTGCACCTATTGGCTGATTATTTGCCAATGTGGCCGTCTCAAATTTGGCCACCAAACATAGGAGAGATGATTTTTAAGGCCACCGGGTCCACTGTCAAATAGACGCAAGCAAAGTTTGTATTAACGAACACTCATATCGATAGTAAACCTTTTTTTAAACCAGGCAGGATGATTTGGCATTACTAACTGAACAATACGAGTATACCTATACAAAAATTAGACAGACACCGTCAAAATTACATGGCCATCACTGACGCTCAATAGCGACCCACCCGTATTTCGAAAACCTGTTTTATATTATTTAGACAGAGTTTTCATTTTTTTTTTACTACATCTCCTACTATATGAAATGCAAATAATCTAAATTTTTGTTCCCTGCATTGGTTTGTGATCTTAAATTTAGCAATTGAGCTTGATGACCAATTTAAGCCATAAATATATCGATTCATCGAAATTACATTTTTCTCCTGTAAAGACTAAAGACTGTAAAGATTGCTAATTTTTGTTAATTGAAATAAATTGTAATGATTAGCAAAATGTAAAAAACGGTAGGATTAACCCCTTCCTACATGATACCTGTCGCAGAAATTACTTAATTTGATCCATGCTTTCTTAGCATTATATAGGTTGGCGCATAAGTAATGTCAAGATTTGGTCAGTGAATACATTTTTTGTTTGTTAGTTTTTTCGTCTCTTTAGAGAATTAACAAAATTATAATTGGGAAATTTATGATGGAAAAGCTCAGCACAGAACAAAGAATCAAAATTGTTCAATTTTACTTTGAAAGTCAGTACTCGATTATTCAGATCATATCGAAATTTCTTTCATGTTCGAAATGCTCCTGGCGCTAAAACAATTTACCGATTAGTTAAGATTTTTGGGCAACAAGGGGCTGTCTGTGATCTTCCGCGTGCTGGAAGACATCGTGCAGTTCGAAATTAAGTGACCACTGCTCGAGTGCAAGCAAGTATTGAGGAAACGAAACACGAAACTTCCACCGGGCGACGTTCTCAGCAGTTAAAGATATTTAGGCGGTCTTTGCAAAGAATTTTACATATGTTACATCTTTGTCCATACAAGATTCAATTGGTTCATGAGTTAAATGATGCACAAGAACGGATTCAATATAGTCTCCGTTTTCAAGAATTGTGCCTGGAAAACAACGAGTTTATTCACAAACTCTTAATGAGCGATGAGGCTCATTTTCACCTAAATGGTCACATTAATAAACAAAATAATTGTTGAAGATCAAATGCACCCACTTAGATGCACAGTATGGTGTGGAATAACTTCAGAGAGGTTCATTGGACCATATTTTTTCGAAAACGATGAAGGAGTTGCGATTAATGTGAACGGCATTCAATACCGGGAAATGATTGAAAATTTTTTAAAGACAGATGTGCAGAGCAATCCAAATTTGTTGTTCCAACAAGATGGAGACACAGCTTGTTCAACTATGGCTATCCTGCGTGAAATTTTTGGAAGTCAAATAATATCACGTTTTTCTGATTAAGTAGCCACCACGTTCGCCTGATTTAACGGCTCCCGTGTTTTTTCCTTGGGGCTGCCTGAACGATAAAGTATATAAGCCAAGAATCATCCAACTGCTTAAATCCAATATCCGAGAAGAAGTGAGGGCGCTGGGACCTGAAATTCTAAGAAAAGTTATGGGAAATGCGCTGGAAAGAGCACGTCAGGTGGAAGCATACAATGGATACCATTTGAAAGATATTATTTTTAAAACATAAAGAGAACATATTTCCAAATTATATTTTAAATTTTAATAAATGTCAACGTTAAATAAAAGCAGAAAGGAGAAAGTTATTGAAAAAAAGTTATTTGAAAAAAAGTTATTATTGAAAAGTTATTGAATAAATCTTAACGTTACCTGTGCGCCACCCTTTATATAGGGTGATGCTCCAATTGTGTCACAATAGGAATTTAAAATAATTTGTTTTTAATCAATGTATATTTTTTTCAGTTTTTCTAATTTATTTTATATAACTTTGAAGATGATGGACCCTAAATGACCTCCTGCTCATTCACTCATATGCGTCAACTGATCAGAAAATTATTCATTGCGGGATCGCCTCAGTTATTGTTGTAATGAACTGCTTCAATTCAGTCAAATTCCTCGGTTTCATTTTGTACACCTCTTACTAGACATAACCGCATAAAAATGCCTCCCGCAGTCAAATCAGGTGACCTTGTAGGCTAGCAGAAATTTGAGTTTCTGGATATTAATTTGTTTGTTTGGGAATTTTCGTTGGAGCTCCGCCATAACCGGTCTGGCTATGTGTGCAATTGCTCCATCTTGCTGGAACTAAATGCTGTTGATGCGGATACGTCTTCGGCGCAATTCCGGGTAAAAAAAACTCCTTCAACATCTTTAAACAACGGCTCCCATTTACATTAACATTTGTTTGTAGCACGATTAGTGTGGCATCCTGTATTTCGATCGTTTGTACTAAATTCTGCAGTGTTTAGCAAGCGTGAGGCGTTTAGAAAACAAAGTTTTGCCAATAAAAATGGTCTACACTGTCGCTTTTCTTAGAATACCTTCAATATAAAAATATGGCAAAAATTTACATTTTTAAAGAAGTTATAGTAATTACGTTCAGTAAGCTATAATTTTGTCCTCTTATTGTTGGCGTGTAAGTCAGTTCACCTGAATGAAATTTTTGTACAGGCTTTTACTTCTGATTGTAGTTTATAAATTACCAGAGGAGTTTATCTAGTTGTTGCTTTCTGAATGATATCTTTAGTACAACCTTCATCATATGACTTAAAATATTATAATACATTTATGAAACACAAGTTGGGGTGTTCTCTAACCATTCTTTGATAAATTCAATAGTTTACGTAAAAGCAAATCCACTGGGTATAGGATTAGAGCAGCACACTTGACATGTTTTTTGGGAAAGTACAAAATGTTAATACCGATGGGAGGCAGTAAATTTCAAATTCTGGAAACTACGACTGCATTCGCTTCGCTGTATGAAAAATTATATTTAATGAACTTGCCTGACGGAAGCAGGTAGAAGCAGTAATTGGTCCTGTTATGTCAATTATAACGATGTTGGAAGAATAATATTACGCAACAAACTCAGAATTTGTACCGATTCTGCAACGCTATGGACAATTGACTCCTCGATGATAGGGTTTCCCATCAACGATTATGCTCAATTTTTTAAACACAGTATTAACTATGTGAAGGTTTATCGTTTTTAATACCTATTGGTGGTTGGCTCTTAACTTACATTTTTTTTGTTGGCAGTTTTCCAGTCGGACCGTATTATATTTTAATGTCGTTTAAAAAAAATTAAGATTCTAGTAATTAAATTCCTCATGTTTGACATCAACTTCTCATTAAAAGCCCCAGGTACCGACCCAGGCTAAATTAGTTTTTCATTCCTTCTCTTTACAGACATTTTGAAAGCCGTGTGCGTAAAACTCTGGATGCCCAACATTATCCCAGTTATTTGTTCAACAGCGCAGATTGTATTCACATTCCGATGGCAGAACTTAGTAAACGAACGACAAGGCGAAACTGGGATGTACTCGAAAATTGTAGGTACACAATGAAATTGAGATAGGAATCGACAAGTACAGCCGGAAATGAAATCAACAAATTACAAACAACTCATCAGAAAACAACAAGTACCAGAAATCAATAAGAGCTCAATGTAAACTCACAATAGCAACAGGAATTGGAAACATACGCAAACAAAATATGTTTAATGCAGAAGGACCACGAACGTCGATAAAGCACATCAGAATACTAGTACCTTCCAAATGCTTAACCGCAAAGCTAAAATACTACGAGTCCTTCTCTATAAGTAGCTAACCAGGAATACCACAACACAAACACAACCACCTCCACATCCAACAGCAAAAACAACAACGGGCATATACGACGCAGAAACACTTAAAAAGTCATTAAATTAACAATTGTTGCCGCTTTCCACATCGACATTCGGCCTGGCTGGCTCACAGGATTGCTTTGCTTAAAGGACCATTACCACAATTACTCTCCCAACGATAACGCCACAAGCAAGGTTCTCTCGAATATCGTTGGCATGTTAAACCAAGCAATAGGCCAATGTAGCTGAAGCCCGACCCTCGATAAGAAAACACATTTTGCCACGAAACAAACAATTCGCACATGTATATGTATGGATCTCCCTCCATCAGCCGATTTTAAGTGACGAAATACATCCAATTTCGCTACGCCAGCGACTCAACAACAGCAACCACAACGGCGGAAGCGAACAACGAAAAAAAGCACTGAGTAATTGTTTTGTCGCGTGAAACGGATTTTTTGTGTTGCCACATTTTTTTGTCAGTTTCCGTTGTTACGAAGCCAGCTACTACAAATCGCCTCGTTTTCCTGATTATCTCAAATTGTTTTTGTGCCATACAGTTCTCCGTTTTTGTTTGATTCAGTCTCTCGTGGCGAAATCGCTTATGTCGAGCTGTTGAAACGTAATCACACAATCGTACACTCAATTCGGAAGGTGTCGTCCTTTTTCATATTAGCAAACCGGAAGTTGTATGGGTGTGTAAGAGAGTACATTTCCAGACCGCCCATATAATATGGCACGTAAAACAAAATTTGATGGTGAGTTATCGTCTTCAATCAGTTTATTATTAAAATTACCATTTAGCCATCACTGCCAACAACACCGTGGGGAGAACGGAACTTGTGATGGCGGCGGGATGAATGATAGCTTTTGAAATGAAAAAAAATATATGCACTTTTTGCACATTTTTTTGCCAGAGGATAAAATAAATTAAATTTTATTTACCGCAATTATGGTGTGGAAAAAATGCTCTCGAAAAAAACTAGGAAAATAATGCTTTTTAAATAACTGATGAAATTATCAATGATTGGAAGGCAATATTGAAAGGGTTTTTGCATCAAAATCAACATTTTACTATGATGCAAGTGAATAAATAAACAACGTGGACATAGTGACAAAAACTGAGCGCACTGAGGGATTCTGAGAGAAAGGGAAGGGAAAAGTGACAAACACCACTTTGAACAAACAGAATTGAAAGTCTCCCAACGTCACAACGGTAGACGGTACTCGAGTGTTTGACATTAAATATGTCTAATTATTTACCATAATTGTCATATGTGCTCAGAGTTCTAATTCTAAGTTCGAAGTTCTAATTATACATTTTGTCAGTTTAAGCATCTTTTCATGTGGAAAACTTCCAAAAAATTCAATTAGGACAATGTTCACTCTAAGCACAAAATTGCGCAAAATCATTCCAGTAAGAAATCATACTTACAATATGAATTCCTTCACCCGAAATTCGCTTTGCGTTGTGCCACATATAAAATTGAAAGTTCCCTAATCCCACAATAGTAAACGATACTCGAATATATCATATGATGCACTTATTTTTTCATAATGCGTAAGCAACTAAACACAAAATTGAGCAGAACCACTCCAATACAGAAATTTCAGTCTGACCCACAAAAAATTGACTGCTAATTGACAGAATATTCATCACAACTATTCATGAGGATATGCATATTTGACTGCATCATTAATGAATTTAGCATTGTGTTGTCATAAGATGATAGAACTTCAAAACTGACCACTGTTTAGTATATTTAATGTAATGCATTGATTGTAATTTGAGAATTTAAGATTATCTTTATAGCACTGTTCTTGTGTTAATGAATATAAATGAGGAGCTGAAAATCTATATGTAAATCGTACTAAACGCATTTTATATTTCTTCATGGAAGTAAGAAAGTGTCTTGTGCATCTCTAACTGAGAACGTCGCTTGGTTGAAGTCTCGGGGTTTTGCTCAATACTTGTTTACACTCGAATAATGGCCACTTCATTTCGAACTGCACACGAGGTCTGCCAGCACGCTGAAGATCACATGCAGCCCCTTGTTGCCCAAAACGCTGAACCAATCG
Source organism: Philornis downsi (assembly GCA_019455685.1). Classification (NCBI taxonomy): domain Eukaryota; kingdom Metazoa; phylum Arthropoda; class Insecta; order Diptera; family Muscidae; genus Philornis; species Philornis downsi. The sequence continues at coordinate 457,136 of JAHXMU010000265.1, forward strand.
GTAAATTGTTTTAGCGCTAGGAGCATTTCGAACATGAAAGAAATTTTGATAAGATCTTTGTGTCTGAATGATCGAGTGTTGACTTTCAAAGTAAAATTGAACAACTTTGGTCCTTTGTTCTGTGCTGAGCCATTCCATCATAAATTTCCCTAGAATTATTTAGTTAATTCTGTAAAGAGACGAAAAAAGACTTAAACAAAAAATGTATTCATTGATCAAATCTTAGCGTTACTTATGCGCCACCCTATATATCCCTGTATGAGTTTATTTGCAAATGTTTTCAGAATTTACCTATGTTCCAAAATTAGAGACTTTTTCGATTAGACTAACTATATAAAAATCTCCCATAAACTGTTTCAAAACAAATGTATAGAGTCGGGGCTAAACAATTAGCTTTTAGGTTCTGTTGTCATAAGATGATAGAACTCCAAAACTGACCACTGTTTAGTATATTTAATGTAATGCATTGATTGTAATTTGAGAATTTAAGATTACCTTTATAGCACTGTTTTTGTGTTAATGAATATAAATGAGGAGCTGAAAATCTATATGTAAATCGTACTAAACGCATTTTATGTTCCTTCACGGAAGTAAGAAAGCGTCGCAGCATCACATCCTTATAAATACAAGAGTAATGTTATGTGATCTATAGCTGTATTGGTTCCCAATATTCACAGCAAATAATATACTATTTCGGCCCTTGCCACAAATAAAATATCTAGGGGTGCAAATCACCACTCAGAAAGAAAATGCTTTTGTAGGATGTGGCTTCAAATATATAACATTTGGTTTGGATATAACAAAAATGTTAATAATAATGTGTTAATAATTATGTGTACGGAAAAAGAGGTCTGTATAGAAATGGCATTTGTTAATTCGAATCTTTTGCAAACAGTTTTTTCTTATAACATAGACCTTAACGAAGCGTTATTTAGTGTGACCAAAATAAGCACATATTGTCGTCAGCCAAAATATTCTTTCGCGATTCCTCTCTCTAGTCATTAATGAAGCTTTGTCGAATGACAGAACCGAAAAGCTAATTGTTTAGCCCCGATTCTATCCAATTGTTTTGAAACAATTTATGGGAGATTTTTATATACATACTTAGTCTAATCGTAAAAATCTCTAATTTTGGAGCATAAGCAAATTCTGAAAACGTTTGCAAATAAATTCATGCAGGGTTATATAGGGTGGCGCATAAGTAACGCTAAGATTTGAGCAGTGAATACATTTTTTGTTTGTCATTTTTTTCGTCTCTTTAAAGAATTAACTAACTAATACTTGGGAAATTTATGAGGGAAAAGATCAGCACAGAACAAAGAACCAAAGTTGTTCAATTTTACTTAGAAAGTCAGCATTCGATTATTCAGATCATATCGAAATTTCTTTCATGTTCGAAATGCCCCTAGCGCTCCAACAATTTACCGATTGGTTAAGTGTTTTGGGCAACAAGGGGCTGTCTGTGATCTTCCGCGTGCTGGAAAACTTCGTGCAGTTTGAAATGAAGTGACCGTTGCTCGAGTGCAAGCAAGTATTGAGGAAAACCTCGAAACTTCCACCAACGGACGTTCTCAGCAGTTAGAGATATTGCACCGTCATATACCGGTTGTCCGCTTTTCGATTTCAAATGTAAAGTTATATTAAACACACATAAAGCTATGATTTCGATAAAACTTTTACTTCGTTATAATGCTTAGACCTTGTCATTATGTACGAAATACAATGCCATTTAAGTGATCGCACTTGGATTGGTTACAGCACTAGATCCTTTCGAAATAAGCTTTGAACACTTTTTTGCCCATTTCGGGCAATATCTCGGAGGTAACTTGATGAATGTTGTTTTTCAAATGGGGATTACCCGCGTAAACACAGTCTTTGACGTAACCTCACGAAAAAGTCTAGCGGCTTCAAGTCGCATGATCTTGGTGGAAATTCCTAGTTGTGTGGTTCGTGGCGGCTTCTTGTTGAAACCACACCCCCAGAAAAGTCAGTTATCATACGGCTATAGCTCTCTGAATTGAAATTCGGATTATCCGCCATACTTTCACTAACAGAAGCGATATTTTCGGCTGTGCGTACATTGCGATAATGTATAGGGCTGACCAAATCTATAACGCTGCCAGCATATCAAATTCCCACCCTGTAATACAAGAAAAGTGCTAATGTTTGAATCACCATATCTGTAGTAAATTTTGATTATTTTTACGCGTTCTTCGATTGTTAAACGATCCATATTCGTAAACGGTAAATCTTTCACTAAATAAATAACACTTCAGATGACATTTATTTAACAGCTGACAGCATTTCCAAGCTTCCACTAAATGGATGACCCTGTATAACCACATTCGATGTAATGCAATAAGTTGTTGCTTTGGAATTTCTCCGTTGTATATCCTTACCACAAATTTAATTAAGGGGAATAAATTTAAATAAAACATGCAAAATTATAACTTTCTTAGAATTTCGTTTCGAAATTATAAGTAAATCATTGATATTTGCTAAATCGGGCAATTTGTATGTGTGCAACCTTACTTGCAGCAATGCGGTCCATTTTCATTAGCAGTATTTAGCTTACCAAGAACCTGATTCTGTTAAGTTGTACTGAGTTTAGTGAAATCGAATGAAATTCATGAACTCAGTAATATTAAGTACGTAGCAGATAGATCTAATAAAAAAAGTTATCAGCTCACATTTTTCAAATTTTACGCTGAATTTTAATGGAATATAGTTGACGAAAATAATTGTTACTGCAGGCTACGAATTAAACATTCAACTACAGTTTGTCTTAGACGTATCGTATATCATTATCAGAAGCAAACTTCTTAAATTTAACTGAATTCAGTAAAACTGGTGGAAAGATATGATGAAACGTAGGTCTAAGTTGCAATAGGTTACCAATAAAGAAATACACAGGAAATATTAAGATAATCGCCTATGATGACATTGCTCGATCGCCTTAAAAATATTCGTCGAAACATTGCCTCCTCATAAAAAAGTAAATTTTTTGCTTTGGTTTCCAATACTGAAATCTTCACAACACGCTTAACCTTTTATAACTTCATCAGAAGAAATATAGATATATATCAATTGAAACGACAAAAGCAAATGATTATGACTTATGACTTGATTAATGATTATGATTGTCGGTGACTCTAACGTTGACATGTTTCGTAATCCACACTTTAATGAGTTGTTGTCTACGTTCAATAATTATGACTGCGAAAGTGCTCATACATTTGTTACAAGGCCTATCACGGAAACATGTATTGATCATGTATTTAGCAACTACTCTGATAGAATACTTGTTAATTCGGTTGAAAATGAATTGTCTGACCATAATATAATTGCTTGTAGGATAGGAGGTATGAGCAATCAATCAAAAAGGCAGTATATCAATGTTCAAAAAATTTCTCATGATTACGAAAAGGCTTCCGAAGTTTTGCAGAATATATTACCAGTTAACTTTGAGAACAAACAGGCGTCTGAACTATTGAACGAGGTTCTATTTTGTATGAATACTGCTCTTGAATGTTCTACTTCAACAAAATTGGAAAAAGAAAATTTAAGGTATCAATTAACACCATGGATTAACTTTAATTTACAGAAACTTATTGAATATAAGGATGTACTGTTGAGAAAGAGACGGAGGTCAAGACATAAACATGTCGTGGAGAATTCTTTGAAGAGGGTTAGCAAAGTTATAAAAATGGCAAAGCAGATATGTATGGAGTTTTATTATGTTGATAATCTGAAAAAATGAAAAAGTCTTGGGATTTTATAAACAGTACTTTAGGTAGATTGAAGAGAACCAATATAGTTTTGAATGATCCGCAAGGTAATGAATTGATGAGTGATAAGTTGAAAGCAAATCAATTGAACACTTATTTTGTACAGTCTATCACTAATCTCAGAGAAGGTATTCAAACGCTGTCTGGAGATCATTGCAACGGTCTTCGAACGCTTGTTCTTTCCCAATGTCATTTTGCAGTTGACAGCATTCAAAATACAGACGTGCATGAAGTGGTTGCAAATATGAAGATAAATAAAAGTTCGGGATATGATGGTATTTCCGCAACGTATATCAGAAAATGTTCTGCAGAGATAGTTCCGTATTTGGCAGACATATTTAATAAAATGCTTTGCAGTTCTGAGTATCCAGATTCATTGAAAATTCACAAAGTGGTTCCAATACCTAAAGAACTGAATGCAAATACTTTGGCTATGTACCGACCTATTTCAATTCTTTCCGCAATAGATAAAATTTTTGAAAAAATTCTGTTTGATAAACTACAATTTTATTTTGATAGTAATAGCTTGCTGTATGATTATCAGTTTGGTTTTCGAAAAGGCTGCAGTACACAGGAAGCCGTATTAAACGTCCTGAAATGTGTTTACAAGGGCCTAGATGATGGGTTTTCCGGTGTGGCCGGAGTTTTCTTTGATTTCACGAAAGCTTTTGACCTGGTTGATCACAAAATAATGTTGCAAAAATTATCCTACTACGGTATTCAAGGGCGAGAATTATTATTATTTAAAAGTTACTTTTCAAATCGTAAGCAGTTTGTTGAAATAAATGGATCAAAGAGTTTAATCAGTAATGTTATGTATGGAGTCCCACAGGGTAGTGGTTTAGGACCACTGTTATTTTCTATCTATATTAATGATTTAAGAAATATTGGGTTCTTCGGTACACTGTTTATGTTTGCTGATGACGTCAGCTTGTTTTATCCATACAAGTATGATGAGGTATTAAAAACCCATATAGAAAAAGACGCATCCTTATTATTTGAGTTTGCAAGATTGAACAGACTTTGTCTCAACACGGATAAAACAAAATTAATTCGTTTCCGACCTAGTTCTGGTAACTTAAATAATGATTTTAGTGCTTACATTGATGGGAAGTTGACTATGGAAAGCCACAGTATTAAGTATCTTGGAGTTATCTGGCAAAGCAATTTATCGTGGGACTTGCATATTAATTCCAGTAAGAGGAAAGTAGCGCCAGCAATTGGGATTCTCTTTAAGTTAAAAAATAAATTAGATGTAAAGACGAAACTTGTCATATATCAGCCTCTAATACATGCTCATTTTAGTTACATGACCATAGTCTACGCACACAATAAGAGCAGCAACTCATTAAAATCACTACAACGTATGCAAAGCAAAGCTTTGAAAATTGTGTTCAGTTTACCAATGAGATATTCGACAGCTGCACTTTTTAGACATGTGTGTCCAGATATAATGCCGATTTCGGGTCTGAATTTGTATCAAGTTTTGATGTTTGTTTTTAAATGCATTCACAATATTGGGTACCACACTATATCTTTCCAGCTAAATCAATCTCAAGTTAATACAAGAAATAGAAATAATATTAGAATTCCACTTTGCAGGTTGGAAAAGACCAAGCAGCGCATAGATTACGTAGGTGCGCTTACATATAATAATCTTCCTGCAAGTTTAAAAAGTATTGATCAGATTGGGTTGTTTAAAACAACATGCAAAGAGTATATACTTAATGATGTTGAAACACTTTTAACGTAATGTATATATTTACATACATATAATTTTAAATAATTATAAATTAATAGGAAAATAAAAGTAAAGTAGTAAATGAATTGTTATTTTCGTACATAGGATTTTATCGAGTGCTAACTTGCCCCAAAATAAGCCTATAGGCGCTGGGGCCTCAATTATATTGTATTATAAAATATTGTACAAATTAACTGAATAATAAAAAAAAAAAAAAAAAAAAAAAAAAAT